>CAEFZX010003293.1:0-82442 GCA_903066825.1 Alfaro cultratus
TAGATAGATAGATAGATAGATAGATAGATAGATAGATAGATAGATAGATAGATAGATAGATAGATAGATATAGATATGCAGTACATTACAGGTTTCAGATAACAAATAATGTCAGCTATCCTTGACTATATGAAGCTTATTTCAAATAGCTGTTTTATGATTAAGAGCATCTTATTTATAATGTGCTTTTCAGCTGTATCAAACTCGAAACATTTGTTTTTTCATAGTTTGTAATTATCCATAATTCTCATTGATGTTCCCTTGTGACTCAACAAATATGTTTTAAACTCTTCAATGACTTCAAATAACCCAACAGATATCAACAAGATAATCTGTTTCAGACTGCGCTCACGTAAAAAGAAACTACTACTTACCTGCATTTGAAGCTGCTACCTTTACATTAAATTTAGGACGTTTTACAAAATTTTATGTCCTTGTTGAAGCGTAACTGTTTTGACGTCGAAACATTAAAACTTAGTGAAAAGTTTTCAACCAGTGGTCAGCTCGCTGCGGGGAGGCAGCTGGAGGAAGAGGGAGCTGTTTCTCTAACCCGGCAAAGCTGCAGTCTTCTGCACAAAGCAGCGGCTTGAATCTGACTTTAATAACAGAATATCATGATAGAAATGTGACAATATTACATGTTTAATTAGGAAACATTGAACTTGTGTCAGATGTTATGATCAGAAGAGGTTGTAATAACATGATTCCAGCAGACTTAAATGTCAATACTTAGAAACAGGGCCGGCCCAAGACTCTTTGGGGCCCTGAGCAGATTTTCATTTGGGCCCCCCAACATAATTTCTAAGCTACTCTGTGTGAGTAACGCAACTACTATCATTAGTGTCATTTATAATTATTTTACATCATACAAATGTTATTATGTGTATTGATTTTAGCATTACAGGATTGCAAGCTAAAATAAAAAATATTTGGATTCTGAAATGCAGTGTTGTATTTAAGTGTGACATATTATTTTAACTGATAAACATTATATTTGCTGTAAACAAGTTAACAAATTGAATATCTTATATTTCCCTAAAGGTGGCAGCGCTGACAGCAGTAAGAAACTATTTGGGTAACAACTATAAAAATAATAGAAATAATTTTTCATGTGTAGTTTGTGTTCTTTTTGTTGTTGCTGTTGTGTTTTTACATACAGCTCTCTAAAAAAAATTAAGACTGAACCCCACTGGAAACCTCCTGGTTATTCCACCAAACATTGATTCCTGAACTTTTCCTGAGAAAAAACATCAGTATTGTTCTTTCTAAATGAATATGAACTTATTTTCTTTGCATTATTTGAGATCTGAAAGCACTGCATCTTTTTCCTTTTTTTGACCATTTCTCATTTTCTGCTCAATATTGGTCCATATATAAGGCACACCGGATTATAAGGCGCACTGTCGGTTTTTGAGAAAATTTAAGGTTTTTAGGTGCGCCTTATAGTATGGAAAATACAGTAAGTGGTCTTTTAATTTGTATACATGTCAAAATGGCCTAAGCAGACAAAATGTATCCTATTAATCATATTCATACTCAACATGTTTTAATCATTTCCAAGTAAAATACATTTAACACCTTTGAATATTTACTAATTACACCCCTTAAAAACTTTATTGATGAGCTTTATGTCCACCTCTCCCTGCTGCTCCTCTTTCTCTCTTTGTTAGTGAAACAGAAGTGAGTCAATTTCCTCTGAGAAACATGATCAAGCTGTTTCCCTCACATACATGAGGTGATTTGAAAGAAATTGGCTCCAGTCCCAGCTGAGAGGCTGCTATAAATCATGACATGATGATGTTTGTCCTCAATTTGTCCTTTATAAATGATATGGAGGAGATAAAGAGAAACAAGAGCATCTTCCAGGGACACTCTTTGCTGAGTGAGAAGGTGGTTCTCATTCTGACTTTTATAATTCCCACTGGTGGACTGGGAAAGCTTTGGGAATAACAGCAGCACAGAGACACACCTGTACTTCTATTTCTGTTGTTAATTAGATCCAAGATACATAATTGGTTGAAAGGACACAGTTACAAAGGGAAAAGGGCAACAAATGTGTAATAAAGATTATGATCCATGCAAAATTGTATTGAAAAAATATTTTCAGGTAATATTTTATCTTCCAAATATCTTTGTGTGTGTGTTTGATTCATGAAAAATAAAAAAGTGGAGGAACGTTTCTTAAATCTGAAGCTATTGCTAAGCTGACTGGAGTTGTGGGTCATTGAGTTCATTTAAAAATATCTAGAAAGTTTAAAAATGCAATACTTAAGTTTTTATTATTATTATTATTATTATTATTATTATTATTATTATTATTATTATTATTTGATATGCTTTAAACCACATGTGTCAAACTCGAGGCCCGTGGGCCAAATCTGGCCCACCACATCTTTTTTGTGGCCCTTCGATTCTAGACTAAACACTAAATGTGGTTAAATATTATGTTATCAATTAAATCAATGCAGTTTTTATTGGTTTACTGCCAAATTATATAAATCAGTGCCTCCAGTGTTTTGAGAAATATTGTGGAAATTCACACAAAATCAACAAATCTTTGTACTTTTCTGTGCTAAAACATAATAGGAAGTTTATTGCAGCTTTTTCTCAAAAATTGTCAAAAACTTTCTTTCTTGTACTTAACATCTGCTTCAGATTTAATTGATGTCAGATTAGACGACGATCTATACAGCGAGTAATAAAAAGTTGCATTTACCGTGATAAACAAGCGCAAATATCGCAAATATTTCCGTATTAATACCACAAACACTTTGATTTTTATTGCAAAAATAGTAAAAAGAATCACAAAATCCTGGAGGGACTGAAAAGAAGTTCAATAATATTATTTAATTTAAAGAATTAATTGATACCTTAACAGTTTGGTGAACAGCTTTTATCCGGCCCTTTAAAAGCATTTATGATCTTGACTTGGTCCAAAACGACAATGAGTTTGACGCCCCTGTTTTAAGATGACAGTCTAGTTTGTGTAGTGTTTAGTCTAGAATCTAGAGGGCCACAAAAAAAGATGTGGAGGGCCAGATTTGGCCCACGGGCCTTGAGTTTGGAATACGTGCATTAAGCGATTTTAATAGAAACACGCATAGTGTCTTCTGTCAGAGGCTTCTTGAGATGTTGCTGTAATACAGACTACAGGAGATCCTTCAGCATCTACAACTCTTTGAAGAAACAATTTTACAACATTCAATTCCCACTGGGATTAATACAATATTTATAACTTCACAGTTATTTGCTTTATCCCATAAAATCCCAATGAAACCCAGTGACGTTTGCGGTGCACTGTAAACTGAGCATGACGTAATTTCCAGATCACAGTTCTGTCTTTTGGAAATGGGCCGTGGAGAGCTAGTGTTTGGGTGTAATGTTCCTTTAAAGGCTGTTGCCCCCTGCAGCGTCGTCATTGCGCAGAACAGTTTGAACCAAAAAGCGGAGTGACCTTCCTCCGCGTTCAGTCTGAGAGGGGCAGCACTGAAGCAAGAAGCCGCTCACAGCTCCCAAAGTCCACCGCTACAGCCTCAGAAATGAACAATAACTTAGTCGGAGATGAAGTCGGGTGAGATATGCCTTAAAGAGCTTCCCTGTGTTTCCACAAGAACATTTTTCTGCTGTTTTGTAACTTGCAGCCTGCGCTCTGTGTTGTCATTTGACAGCTAGCTGCGGCTAAGCTCTGTTAGCTTCAGTAAGCCGGAGGAAACGCGGCTAAAAAGTGAAACTACTGACTGAGTTGTTTGTGTTATGGCTTGTGGCCAATTATACCCGCTTCACCTGCGGTAGTGACAAACTAGTTGTCAAATCGGGTTTTACTGTTGTCACTTATTTCTAGTTAGCTCCGAGCAGCAGAGCTAGTTTTGCTAGCGCTCGGCAGCGAGGCGAAAGTCAGCTCTCGACTCCGCCGCGGCTAGGACATTTAGCGGGCACTGCTGGAGCATCCTCTCCTGCTCCGGGCTCTCGCTTTTACATCTATCCACTCATATGTTGTGTCGATTATCTCCACCGGGTAGCTGGTTGAACAGTTAAGACAGACGCTGAACTTCACGGTGTCGGCACCGGGAGTTGGGTTCGCTCCGCACGCAGCGAGCCGAGCAGCCGCGCTTCCCCCGGCTCTGCTTCGCTGTGGTCGGGCTCTCATGGTTGAAGACTGGTGGTTTCCAGTTAGCTCCCCCAACGTCACGGCTCCGTCCCGGGCTGACTTACGTGGCAGGACGTTTCATTCAAAAGACCTCTTTATTGTCGATGCCGCTGCTTGCAGTATTTAAAGCCCAAAGTGGCGAACATTAATGATTTTTATGTGTGTTTATATCCTGATGTTGCACCAGCTTGTGTGTGTGTGGGTGTGTTTTTCTTTAAACTTATAATGTTGTATCCGCACATTTTAACAGAAGCTGTGTTTTTCTCTGTTTATCTCTTTATAACTAGTGATTATGTTTGGTCTCATCTTTTAGGAAACTTTTTGTAGGTGGACTGGACTGGAGTACGACACAAGGTAAGTCCTGCTGCTGTAACATAAGTAGGTACGCCAGGAAAATAAAAATAAAGCTATTGGTGTCATTGCATACTCTTAATTTGTTGAATATTGCATTGACTGTCTTCGCCAATAAACCCACAAGTTCCTCATTCATCCAAATTGTCAAATATACAACTGGCAAGAAAGATTTGAATTCATTGTATGTAAAACCTAATGAAATGCTGCATTCAAGTATTGTGCAAATTGTCAGCTGATTGTGATTCCATATGTTCTGCTTCTCTATTCAAAACAAAAAGTTAATTCTCAAAGCACATCAAAATAACTTTCAAATGATACCAGCATCATGTTAGGACTCCAGTTAATATCCTGCAACTTTTAGATGCATCCCTGCTCCAGCACACCTGAATCAAACGGCTCATCAGCGTCTTTTAGTTATGCAGAGGCCTGGAAAAGAGCCATTAATTTACATCAGGTGTTTAGAGTAGAATAAAAATACTTTTTATTGTTCCACACTGGAGAAATTTTGGGTGCAACAGAAGTAAAGTGACAAGACAATCAAAGCATGTAAAGTACCTAGAAGGTGAAAATATATAAAAACAGAATTAAGAATAATTTACTGTACTGTAACAGTAAAAGTGCAACATAAAAATACTGTGCAGTTTTTAAAAATTATGTATTCTGAGATGGAGGTGGGCGGAATTCACAAAAATTGTACTCAAGTAAAAGTAAAGAGTAGCCATCCAAGAAATTACTCAAGAAAGAGTGAAAAAGTATTTGGTAAAATGTCTACTCAAGTGCTGAGTTACTGATCAAATTATCAATCATTTTATATTTAAAAGTTACATAATCAGACAGACCAAAATATAAAGTTTAGTGGAAATTTTAAGGATGAAAATGTCAATAATTCAAATAAGTAACAAAAAATAAAATCAGGCAAAAGAAAATCTTTCTAAATCAGTTTTTCAATAAAAAAATCTTGTGCAACTTGAACAAAAACTGCAGGTGTCCGTCTGTCTGGTGAAGTTTTGGTTAAAACAGAAAATCCAGACATTTTACTCAAGTAAGAGTAGAAATACTTCATAATAAAATTACTCAAGTAAAAGTACAGCACAGTAAAAATACTCCTAAAAGTCTGTTTTGTTTTTTCCCCAAAGAAAGTTACTCAAGTAAATGTAATTGAGTAATTGTAATTAGGTACTTCCAAACTGTGTTCCACTGAGTAGGATCATTTTAAAAGTAATATACGAAATTTGTGTTTGTGTCTTAAAAACAACAAACTGTTCACAATAAGTGCCAATAACAGGAGGTTGTTGGGAGCGGTAATGGTAACAGAGTTGAGCAGCAGGTTGGAGGAAGGATCTACTGTCACGCTCCTTTGTGCACCAAGGATGCAGCAGTCTGTCACTGCAGGAGCTCTCCAGTTCAGCAACACATTGTCCAGCAGTGACGTTATATTACTTCTCCCATCACCTGAACGGGGTCAAAAGGTCATTCTAGGACAGAACTGGTGCAGGATAGTCTATCTGCAGGACTGGATTGGTTGAAATTAAAAGGGTACAATGTTTAAAAAGCTGATAATCTGGGGTAGCTGATCTCATTTTAAAGAAATTAAAATAATAATAATAATAAAAGTTCTAATTCAGAAATGTGAATAGAAGCATATTTAGCAGATATTTCCCTGAAATATTCATAGATGCTCTACTTTTTTAATGCTTTGAATAAAATCTGTTAATTAATTTGTATTAGTTTAATCAGCCAGAAAGTCATGATTGTTATAGTAAAATACTTTAACCTTTTAAAATGACTAATTATATTCTAAAACAAAGTCATCCTGCTTACATTGATGTAAACATTGGAGTTAAATGTGGACTCGTTGATCAAATGATCATGTATCAGTCAAAATCAATAAAACTTTCTTTGTATAGCACATTTCAGCAGCAAGGCTTTTCAAAGTGCTTTACATCATAACAAACAAAAACACAAAGTCATGCAACAACAAAGTCATGCAACAGTTGCAGATCAGTTGATATTGAGCTAATATTTAAAGTAAATCAAATACACCTGGTTTACGTCATTAACATGAGTAGATGGCAAATTATATTCTAAAAAGGTTTTCCATTATCGACGTCATTTATTGAAACTGCAATCTTCATCATAAAATAGTGCTGCTATAATAATAAGAATAGTAATAATAATAATAAGGATAGTGCTATTATAAAACCACATAAATTTTGCATATTTTTTGACAAAATGTGAAATAAAAATCTGAAGAACTGACAACCAAGTACAAGAAACCATCTGATAACTGGGCCTGAAATCTATAGCATTTAAAAAAAAAATAAAAAATTTTAATAAGTCATTACATGACGATAAATTCATTACTTCTATTTGATATCAGTTATGCAGAATCAGAGCTGATAGTGAAATAAGGCATGTTTATTACTCTTACTTAATTTTTTATTTGTTAGATGTACAGATTGTTTTTTTTCCTTCTGATTTCAGTTTATCTTCAAGGCACCAACTTTTATTCTAAGTACATTTTAATTCACAAGAGAAACATGTTCTGCTGGGGGGGGGGTTTATACAGAAATTGGTTTTGAATCCAAATGACTGACTGAATAATCTCGGTTTTTGCATAAAGCAATAAATTGCATACCTTTATAGAAAGGAAAAGTCAAAGTACATGCAGTTTGTTGATGCATTTATTTACTAAAATTGGTGAAGAATTAAATTTTTGCTGCATTAATTGCACAGGTTTGCAAATCGAAAGAACCATTTTTGTCTTCAGTTCTGTTGTATCTTTTAATCTTAATCTTTTCAGGGGGAAAAATGGAATTAATAATCTGTAATAAAAACGTATCATTTTTAAACCACTGCCATTTTTGTCGATTTTGACATTTTAAAACAAAAGAAAAATATACATTTTATTATTTAATCTGCTGATCAAATGCAAAATGTGTCAATTGATTAGTGTCTCTCGGTTGCATCGTTTTGTAAAGAAAGGAAATAACGTTAAGGACAAACAGCTGTAGGAAATACTGATTTGTTTCTGCTTTGATCTTTCTCTTTCAAGTCATTCAAAGTATTTTCCAGATATGATCTAATCAGTGTTAATGATTTTCTTTTTAAAGGGAAGTGTTGTATGTTGAGACAGTTTAGTTTTATTTAAATGCACGTCTTTATGATGCTTTCACATAATATTTGGTAGGAAGAACTGTAAATCAAAAGCGGTTGGTTTATATTTACGTCCCGCTTGCATTCGGACCCAACAGGAGTCGAATACCAGGTTTGCTTGAAGCCCTTCTGCAGCTCATGGCTAATTTGCTGTTGTTTAGCTTTGCGCAAGAACTTGTCCGTATTTACCAACGTCTTAACTTTAAGGTCTGCACCGCAGTTCTGAGTAACTCTGTGGTTTTACTTCTGCGCCGATGCCCCAGGGCTTTTCAGCAATAAGAAAACCGATTATGCTAGCTCTCCAAAGTGACTTCTCATTTGTTCAAACTTGCTCGTGTTGGTTGAATCGGCTCCCTGGGTGTGTGCTGGGTTTGCAGTGTTCGGTAGCATGCTTGGCACCGTGCAAGATGACACTGGGTCTGTGCTTTGTTTGCTCTTGGGGAGTTTCTGTATGTGTCTTATCCTAATTTAATGTTTTCACGTAAATAGTCCAATCCCTGGTAATCTGATACAACATAAATTCAAGGTCGCAGGAGGATTTTCAGGGTTTAGCAGCTCAGGATGCTTTACTTTTGCACTTCTTTTTGTTCCACTTACATCTTCAGAGCAAGTTTAAGTGCCAAGCATAAATTCATCCTCCATTTATCATAATGAAAGCACAAAAAAATCTAAATCCTGGCTGTATTTCTTGATTCTGTTCTTGAATCTGTGGCTGTAATTTCCTACAATGCTGTGAAATATCAATGCAATGTCTGTCTCTGCTTCCTTAGAAACATTGAGAAACTACTTCTCGCAGTATGGAGAGGTAGTAGATTGTGTCATCATGAAGGACAAAACCACAAATCAGTCGCGAGGCTTCGGCTTTGTTAAGTTCAAAGACCCTAATTGTGTACGAACAGTGCTGGAGACAAAGCCACATAACCTTGATGGAAGAAATGTGAGTATTTCAGACTGTAAAACTTCTTTGCTTTAACATGTTTCATATTTATAGGAAACTATTTGAGGACAAAGAGAAATTATAGCAGACTGATGATGGTTTGCTTGACTAGATCTTTCTGTGCTGTCCTATGAGTGAAATGTAATGTTTAGAGTAAATATAAGACTTTATTGTCTATGTATATATAGACAATAAAGTCTATAAGTATATAGACTTTATAACTAAACTAAGAGCACACTGCACTGAACCCCATAGTTGGTGGAATAAACCTTGTGGTTATTCCACCAAATATTTATTTCTGAACTCTTCCTGAGTTAAAACATTAGTATTGTTTCTAAATTAATATAAACTTGTTTTCTTTGCGTTGTTTGAGGTTCTGAAAGCACTGCATATTTTTAATTATTTTGACCATTTCTCATTTTCTGCACATAAATAATCAATTTTTTCTTGGAATTTCAGAGACATGTTGTCAGTAGTTCATAGAACAATGTTCATTTAACTCAAATAAATGCCTATAATGTCTGCAGAAAAGTATTTTCATGAACTGATACATGCACTCAGTTCTTAGTGAGGTTCTGCTGAGGCGGTAAAGGAGTCCAGGTTGTCCTAAAATATATTTCTAATGTACGAAAAGGCTTAAAATCTGGAGAATGGGCCAGTTTTATCAGAACAATCAATAGAATAACTAAAATAATCATTAGTTGCAGCAAGTGTCATATGTCGCGTTAATATGATGCATCATTAGGCGTTTAGTTCATGAATCTACATTCGACTTTCTTCTGTTGTTCTTCTCTGTGAGAATATTGTGGAAATATTTCCTCCGCCTCTCCCGTCAGATTGACCCAAAGCCATGCACACCCAGAGGAATGCAGCCCGAAAAGACTCGAACCAAGGAGGGCTGGGTAAGAGTAATCTGAATACTTCTCAGATAAAACACGCTTATTAAACAAGATGGCAGCTTTGGGCGGGCTGACGTCACTCTGAACGATGGAAACTGATTCAGTTCAATGATGATGGAGGGAGGGAGAAATCCATATTTTTCCTAAATTAAATATTTAAAAACAAAACAACTACTTGATTGAAGGCTGTTTATCATTAAAAATGTTCCTGGGTGATAAATTGTCCCAGAAATTGTTTCGATAATATTATTGTTTTTAAGTGCAATATTTATTGTTTTCATTAATTAATGAAAGTTTGCTCTCTCAAAGACGAATAAACTTTTAACTTTTTACAGAACACTTAACACTGGAGCTGGAAAACATTTTAAATATCCAAAATAAAACCAACAACCAAAAACAATAAATAAAACAGAAGTAAAAACAATGAATACATTGGATTACGATGTCTCTGTAAGTAAAATTACCCTTCAAAAATTTTACAATTAGCTCATTTAACTTATATGATTAATTAATTGCTTAATTTGAGAGATTTAATTGATTTATTGCCTAATCCTATCTTACAATCACATATTAAATTTCTTATTTATGGTTTTCCTGTCTCTGTGGCTCCTTGGTAATTTGTAGAAACATTTTTAACACAACCAACCACTTTTATGTGAAATGTTCCCCCTTGTAGTGTTTTTATCTTGCTGAAGTTGGATTTGATAATAAACTGGATTTTATGATGTAAAAAAACCAAATGGCTCTCAGCATTGAATTTATTTAGACAGTGAGAAATCTTTCCTCCAACTTGGATAATTTTTGGGTCAACCAGCAAAGCTGGAGTCATTTTAAAGTCACATGTTTGGCTGTACGAAGACTGAATGTCAGCTTTTTAACTCCCCTCAAGTCATTCAGCTGGTTTTTACTGAAAAAAGTCAAGAACAAATGGGTAAATAATAAGTTATTTAAGCAGCGTCTTGCTTTTATTGCCAGATTGCAGCAGCAGAGAAAAGCTCTGCGGTTGAATGTAAGTGGAAGATGCCGTGTTCTAGACTGGAGCTGCATTGACTTGACATGTTAAGAATTATACCCCAGGGCAGTAGAAGAGCCTAATTTCTTCTGCACCGTCTAAATAGATGATAGCGTACTGACCTCCCCCTCCTCCTGAAGTGATACTGTAACACACTTTGATATCAAATCCATCCACTCTCTTGCTTTTTTTATTTCAGAAGGGCAGCAAAGCTGATAGCAATAAATCTAAGAAGATATTTGTAGGTGGAATTCCCCATAACTGCGGAGAGCCTGAACTCAGGGACTATTTCAATAGATTCGGTGTGGTAAGTATCACTGCTGCCCATTTAGTGTTGGTTAAAATCACATTAATTTAAAAAAACAAAACAAAAAAAAAAAGCCCCATCAGATTTCCTCTGGTTTTGTTTTTTCTGTTGCATTTAAGTTTTTCAGACACGGATAACCTGAGTTAATATAAATCACAGTTTTCAAATGATGATTCTGTTTATTAAAAGAAAAACACCAGCCAAACCAACTTGCTTCTATGTAAAAAATTGAGTGTCTGCAACTTCTTGAAGTAAATGAACGACTAAAGCTGAAGTAGAAAGTTTTGAGAAAACCCAGAGATTTGGAGTGTTTTCACACCTGATAGTCCAGTAGACTCGGTTCGGTTTGGGACCAAAATTGCAACATTTGTTTGTCAGCTGGTGCGCTTCTCTTTCTCACCTTTTTCCCTCCTTGCCTGTGGGGGCGCTGCATCAAGAACTACTGAAGAAGAAACAAAAACAGTGGATTTAGTAGGATTTCACTTTTGTTTTTAGTAAAAGACAATAAGCCATTCCTCCAGTTATTTCTAGACTCACATTTGTTTGGGTTGTATTTACCCAGAATGCCCTGCTCTGTAGTCTACTTCCTGCTTTTGGAGAGGTCTCAGATCTGCTTGGGATTCACATATGCATTCGAACTGCACCAGAGTTCAGACCAGAGTTTGATTAGATTTTTTTGGTTCGCATTAGAGTTCGATGCGAATGAATGAAGTTGAGTTCAATTAAAGCAGACTGAACAGGGCTGGTGTGAATGCACCTTTAATGTTAAAATTGGTTGAATAAGCACGACTTACAGGTTCTCAGCTCCTCCTCCACAGTGGATCGTATCGAACTTGAGAAATTGCCAATTTCCCCATAACTTTAAATTATTTCTCCACCTTTATCAAAGCTGCAGAACAGCAGCACTCTTGAGCTTGAGCCACTGTGGTGGAGGTGGGTGTAAGCAGCACGTTTACAAGTATGATTGACAGCACTAAGACCCTCCTCTTGGCTCTGATTGGTTTTTGAGGAGGAGCGTTGTATTTCTGCAGATGGCAATAGGACCACAGGGAGGAGATGGAGGAACTTGATTTAGTTTTTCACATATCTGTCTTATACTGTTTGATTGTAACAGTTTTAATAATTAGTTTAAAAAAGTAAATGTTTATAGAAGTTACCTATATTATGCCAAACCTGCTGATTGGCGGTGATGCTGGAACAGCGAAGCATCCAGGTGTTGGAGGGCGGGGTTGCAGACACCTGATTTACAATAACTGATGATCTTTTGTGTGGCTGAAATGTTTAAATTCAGCCACAATTAAGGGTTATTGAGCATCAGTGGTCTGTTCTTCATTAAATGCAAGTGCAGACTTTGACTAGACCAACTCCCAGAAACCTTCATTGTGTTTCTTTTCAGCCAGAGATGAAGTGACTGCTTGTCAGAATTTGCTTTAGCTTAATGTAACGAACCGATGGGCGAACATTTTCCTTCAGGATTGTTTTGGTGTGCAGCAGAGTTTAGTTATTCCAAGCTGTCCAGGTCCCCAGATCATCATATGACCGGCACCGTGTTTGACCATCAGTATGATGATCTTTTTCTGAAATGCTGCTTTACTCCACATGTAATGGGACTTTTTTTTTCTCATTAGTAGACAATATTTTCTCAAAAGTCTGAAAAAAGTCAAAAGATTCTTTGTTTTTGTTCTTTTTAGCCTTGAATCTCTTCTATTGATGCCATTTTATTTGCTGAGCATCTTTCCTGTTGAATCATCATCACTTATTTCACTGAAGCAAGTGAGGCCAGCGTGGTTTAGATATGGTTCTGGGTTCTTTTATGACCCGGATGAATTGTCACTTTACTCCTTGAGTAGTTTTTGTTGGCCGGCCAGATGTACTCCATGTCTTTATAATTTGTTGTTAATGACTCTCACTGTTTCACTGGAGTCTTGGAGCCTAGAGGGCAGCTGCACAGATCAGTTAATAAATACGCCCCAGTTCATTTTTCTATCACATAACACAGACTGGCTGCCTGTAGTCGGTGGCCGACGCTCCGAGGTGTGGCTCCCACATCAGCATGATGAGGCTAATTTGTGTTAAAGATGCAGATTTATTCGTTAATTGATAAGATCCAGCAAAGTGTTTTGGAACCTGATGGATGTCAGTGGTTTTCTCATGTGTTATTAAATCTATATTTTGGATTTTTATTTGCTTAAAATAGCAGAAGGTGGTTCTATTTGAGGAGATTCTGGATGCTGCAGCTCTGCTTGTAAAGTTGAACTGATATTTGCCATTAATTACAGATAATTGATTTAACAAAGTTAACAGTTATTGTTTTACATAGTGGCTGGTTGCTTTGGATACCATTTTTTCAATTTTAAATAAAATTATTTTGTAAAATGTCTACTCAGGTTATCTTTGTCTATCATTTTTGATTATTTGAATGTATAAAGCTACATTCACACAACAGATCTCGATACTTTATTCTGATTTTTGATTCTTTTTCTGCTCGTTTGTTCATAATACTAATTAAATGTGACCGAAATAACATTTCAGTTTATGACCCCAAAAAGAATGTAGACGTCACACATTGTTTATGGAAGTAATAATTGATGGAGCTGTTTATGGATCGATTTTAAAGTTTATTCATCAACGTGAGCCAACGGGATCGTCTCTAAATCATAACACAAATTAATATAAGAAAAATAAAGCACAACTAATCGCAGCAGTGTTTTGTGGAACATTGACTGTAACTTCTGCAGAGAAGAAGATGTGATGCAAAAAAAAAGTTGAACAGACCTTTTTCAAAACTTCATAATTATAATTTTCGGCCATTGTTTACATCCGGATTTATCCCATTTGGCTTTTTGTGGTTCAGAATTATGACATGTTTCACATCACTGACGTGAAAGGCGGATAAAAAATGCGAAATGAACATTGAGCTGGGCGATGAGGCTTAAAAATAAAATCTCTGGAATTTTTTATGCTAAATTTGAGTTCTGATTTTAATCTTTTTTTTCCCATCACTTTAAAAAATCTTAAACTCAGAGTCGAAATAATTAGAAGCTGTAAACACGTTTGTCAAACAAGATGGCTGACAACACTCGACTCAAAGAGTGCATTAGTGAAAAAAAATAAATCAGATTTTGCAAAAATAAAATTTTATTAATCAATAAAATTGATTTGTCACACAGCCCTACTGCAGATGCTTGAAAACAACTGGATGCGTATCCGATTTGGTATCGCATATGAAAGTGACAAATCAGATTTGGTTTGCAGAATGAAAAGATCAGAATTGAGTCGTTCAGACTGGTAAGTTTGATAAAGGTCACATTTGGGCAAAAAAAAGGAACAAAAATCAGATTTGGGTTGCATTTTCCTGCTGTGTGAACGTAGAGTGAAACACCTTTTCATGGCATTGCATAAGAACGTTAACAGTGAGGGTTATCAAATTGAATATGAAAGGATCCTGTCCATTTTTCTAAATGGAGCCACTGTTTTCCTTTTGTCCCATTCAAGGTCACAGAGGTGGTAATGATCTATGATGCGGAGAAGCAGAGGCCCCGAGGTAAAAGCTGATCCCGTTTTTCTCCCCCCCTCTCTCCCGCTCTATTCCTCACCATCTTAAATCCCATGACAAACTATTCTGGCCCAAAGTGAGAAATCACAACCCATTCATTTCCATTTAATTCACTTTAAACATGTTGCCCTGCAGCAGGAGTTAGTTGTATGTTGGACGCACACTGAATAACAAAGGCACTTAAACCAGACTGAAATAAACCCAGAATGTTTCATTAATAAAAGAAGCTCAGTTTTCTAGAAGCCGTTTAATAGAAAAATTACTAACTCGTCTCACCATCTCATATCCCTTCACGATTGAAGAAAACTCAACTCATTGTGTTTTTATTGTTTTTTCCTCCATGTTTTTTGATGTTACTGTAGGTATTGTAGGGTTTGCTTTGTAGTGTGTGAGTTGTGACCTTGGTGGAGAACATGAGTCTTTTCCTGTGATTTTCCTCAAGATTGATTTCTGAAAAGAAATCGGTGATCAAACGGAGCAAGGAAGCTATTTATTTTAGATTTCTTACATTGAAGGACAATAAAAGGCTTTAAAAACACCTTCAAAAAGATGACTTATGACATTTGTTTGTTGATTTGAGGTTATTTGTAGTTGAAGGTTCTGCATAGGCTCCTGATTCCTGATTTTGACATTTTAGTGTCCTGATTTAGGACATTAAAATGTTTAATATACATGCAGTAGAACGCCATTTCGATTTATTTATGGATTTATTTTTTGCTTAAAGCGGACCTATTATGCAAAATTCACTTTTTGGACGTTTTTAGACTTCCGTTTCAATTCAAATTCAATAATACTCTATTGATCCTAAAGGGAAATTAAATATTTTTGTAACTCATCTTAATTCAAAATTCTTCAGTTATTGAATCTCAAATGTTCCTAAAATCAGTCCAAGATCTTAAAGAAAAACACCCACCTGATTGTTGGCGATGAGTTACTGTCTTTTTGGGGGGATTTAGAAAACGAGCCTTTTCAAAATATGTCGCAGTGCAGTGCCGTTACCTAGCAACCCCAAAACCTGGCCCGTCACCTAGCAACCCAACTTGCTCCTGCGCTTTTGTTGGTCAGTTTACCGCTGTATGCCAATGTACCTATTCTAACCTGTTAATAACGGCTCTCCATATTTCTGCAAAGAATCAGTGATTATTTTGCAGGAATTTTGCAAATTCTAGTTACTTTTTTAGTAAAATTTGCTTGAAAGTATTCCTTCCACTTAATGTGGCATCAGGGCAAATGTTTTGTGTATTTTAACAGGATTCAGTTATTGTTAACTCATTGTTGTCTAAGGTTTTATGTGATGTTTTGCTTTATAGGAACGAACGCACCAGGACACATACATTTATATTTAGTAGTATATTATTAAATATATTATAATGTGTACAACCGACAATACTAAGCCCTAAAAACACAACTAAAATAAATATTTGTAATTAAATAAGTGCATTTTTTTCCGGGGATGTTATTAAGATATTTCTTTTTATGCAAAACGAAAAATTAGAAAATCCCACATGGGACGTATGAATGCAAATATGTGTCCACAGTGGCATTAATTACACATGTTGATGTATAGCTTCATAAAATACTATCATTTCTTTTCTTTTTTTGTTTTATAGTAGATGTCTCTCCTATAAAATGCAACAAAAGAGATTCATCCAATTAATGAAGAAGTTAATGAAATGCATTCTGGGAGCTAAAAGGAACTGCTGCCTGATAAGGAGACAGATTGTGGGAAAAATAAGTGCTCCAAAAAATACAGTACTTAATCACAGTGTGCATCTGGCATATTGAGAACAGTTTTAGCGTCTAAAGAGGGATTTGTCCTTCAGAGCGGCGGCTCGAAGCCCAAAATCCATATGGCAAATACGAGATCGTTACCACAGGAACAATAGCATTAAGCTAAACATTTTTTACCCATTGAAAAGTTTTTCTAACTTATTTTCCGACTGCAGAAAAAACTGACTTTTACATCTGTCCGGTTAAGTCATAAATAAATGATGAGCCTTTGACATGTGTCGACACTTTTAGCATTCACGGTCTCCTTGGGAATCGGACTCGTCTCGTCTCGGCCCGTTGAGTTACAGCCACAGCTGTTTCATCTGCGCTCGTCCCACATCGCGGCGATGCGGAGGCCGCTGACCCACTGCTTCCGTTATCGCTCCGCCTTTTATGTCACCATTTATCCGCTGTTGGGAAGAACCCAGAATAGTTTTTCATTGGGATTTAACATGATGTTCTGTATCAGCAACAATCATTTATTTAATCTTTAATACTGTAGTATTAACATTTTCTGGTACTAAAACTACTTTATATATGCCTTAAAGATTGGAATAAGTTTTCTTTACCTTGATTTAGAAGTAACTTGTACTTGTATCTTAAATGGCATAGTATGTTTTCCCGTTTGTAGAAAGTTAAGTATTTTTGTAAGTAAGCCCTTTCTATTTTTCTTTCTTCTGTCCCCTTTCTCCTTGTGAATGGTTTGAATGTGATTAACTTTGTTTTCATAAGATTTGTCTTTTCTCCTTTAGGTTACTGTGCATTGACAGGTAACACAGAGGTACAGGCCTGTTGGAAAAGCACTTCATTTTTACTCTGAAATGGGGTCTACATAAGGTGCATCAGTTTTTAGACTGGGCTTAGACTGAGATAAGTGGTGAGAGAGAACCGACTTCCTGGGAGTTTTCAATCAGGTTATTCTGGTGGATGGGTGCATATGAAATATTTACTGCATTTATTCTAACAATATGTATTATTTACTGGTAGAAAACTGGCACCAGATTTTCAATTTCACTGATCAAATTCTGCGTTTAGTGTTGTATCAAAAACCTGTAATCAGTGGTTGTTTTTGGCATACATTTATTAATAAATTAAACAGTTTATATAAGTGTCAGCAAACTGGCGATAATATCTGCAAATCCATTGTGGAGAGTATTCAGATCTGAATTTAATAAGTATATGAAAAGAATTTAGAATTTTTTTTTTTGACTTGTTTGAGATTTGACTGATTCATTTAATCTGCAAAATTGGGTTTTAAACATCCTTCCTGTGCAAAGTTTAAACATATTGAGATGTTTTTTTTTTTTTTTTAAATTTGCATTCCCTCGTTATAATGTATTATAGTCAGTTCTTGCATCTTAAATGCATGAACTGCTACAATATGAGATTTTTATACCTCTTGTTTCCATGTATTTTTAAATATCTCATTTGAAAGATATTAGATGTTTTACATCTTTTTCTTTTGGATTCAAGCGCACCACGAAACCTGTGTGCTAAATGCCAGAGGCAAAACGGGTCAAACATGAGCTTTCCATCTTCTCTAAAACGTAAACATGACGGAAAACTTTCTGAAAGAAAGCAAGCTTGAAAGAAAGAAAAATCCAAACTATTTGGACTATTGGAGTTCTTTTCATGGAGTACTGTCGCCATCTGACAGGTTTGGTTGTCTGAATGGTTAATAATAGGCAGTTATAATGTGGAGTCCCATCTAAACCGAAAGATATTACACAAATACACAGTAAATTGATTTCCTGCACCAAAGAGTTAAGAAGTGTATATAAGTGCAAGTTTAAATTGATATTTATCACTGTGAAGGAATACAAAAGAAATAAAGTCTCCTGTGTCCCTTAGGGGGATCTGCAATTTTCAAAAAGTCACTCCAGGTGTAATAAGTGTGACTGTGGGTCCATACGTAACCTTTCTATGTGCAGCGAAAAAGAACTAAAACACCAATAAATGTTGTCTAAACAAAAATAAATTCAAAGAATAAACAAATTTTGAAAAAACTTCACTTTGATAATATTATTAAAATAAAACCCTGTTACATATATAACCAACATTTTAGAAACCACTTTCTGCCATTCCAGTTTGAGTGCAACCAAGATATTTCAAACTTCTTAATGGTGCCAGCGTGGTTGTAAATTTAGGTTGGGGACGGGTCATTGACAGATGTTATTAATAGCAGTGGAGCATAAGGCGGGGAACGCCTGGCGTTGCACTAGAGATCTCTGAAATCGTCTCATAGGACGTTTAATTGGATCCAGGTTAGGTCCCCAAATGGAGATGTGCTCTCAACCCAGTTCTGCCAGAACCCAAAGATAATCAGATTGAAAAGTAGATCACTGCGGCTTGTTAGCACTCTGCAGAGAAGTTTTGAAGTAGTTCATTGAGAGGTTGGTGTTCCCAAAAAGTTTGACTTTGAACTCGAGTCTTCTTGGTGCACTTTGTGTATTCCCCGTGAAACCCTTTGAGCGAACTAAATAAACGGATCAGCGAGGGGAAAACGCTACGACCTGTATCTTTGTGTTACCTTTGTAAGCAGTTTTGCGAATGTCCGTTTTTTTTAGGCTTATCCTGGCAGACTCAAAAGTAAAAAAAATAAAATTAAAATACAGAATTTGGGAAAGCTCGGAGAAAGCTTTAGGCATTCTACAATTTGTGTTACTCCATGTTTTTGTGATGCATTAACAATGGCTGCTGCGAGTGTGTGCTCCACAGCAATATACCAGGGGACAGATCAAGGTGGGGTTTGGATGAAACGGCACCAACTAACAATATGTAACAATACTGCAATTTATTATTTAGGTGGAAAATTGACCTTACTGACTGACCTCATTTTGTAATAATCCCCACCCATCTTCATTCATGTTTAACATGTAAGCTGTTCATAATTGTTCATTTCACCAAGTATTTCTAAAGAAAAAGGTTTCCTTCAATCCCCCCAGGCTTTAGTCTTGGATTTGTGTTGCTCTGCGAGTCTGCGACGTCATCCGAACCCCAGGAGCCTCTTGCTCATCCTTGACGGATCCTCAATCTGCTGAAGCCCAATACTGTTCTTCATCTTGTGTTGTCACAACCCCCTGCTACCTTGATTCACTCTTGGTCGTTGGCTAGGTTTTGGATTTATTACTTTCGAGGCCGAACAATCAGTGGACCAGGCTGTCAACATGCATTTTCACGACATCATGGGCAAAAAAGTGTGTAGTTGTAGTTTTATTTTACCCTTAAGATCGAACAGAGGCTTGGGCGATGCGCTCTGATGATGATTAGCAGAATTTTCATCAGCAGCTTAAATGCGTCATTTAACATCCTAAAATAACAGGACTATTGGCACCACTTAACTTATCTCGGCTTCTATGAGGATTTAATTGTCGCCCAAGGCTTTGTTTAAACTGACCACTCCTTTAGAGTGTCTCAAGTAGATTTAACCAAAATTTCTTATATTTGTCATATTTTTCTGGCTTCCAGTGCTAAATAATTTCCAATTCAAGTAGTTTAAAATACCATTTATCACCTAAAGGATTGGTCTAATCAGTTCTGTTTTCTTTTTTTCTTCATTCTTTCTTTTGTCTGTTTTCTAATGTTTTGTTGGCAGGTCACTTACATGTCAACATGTTTTTGTTTTTATTTCTTTTTTCTTTTTTTTCTTTTTGAAAAAGTTCAACTCGGTGACCTCAGTCGAATCTCCATACTGTGTCTGTTAGCTGTCGGAAAAAGCAAAAAGGAAAGTGTGAAACGCCAGGCAAAAAACCGATATTTGCATACCACTTCTGGGTGTTTGTTTAGCTTGCTGGGTTCTCCAGATGGATGGAGTTTACTGCACTCGTTGCAAGGCGTTTCAGATGGAGGCAGGTAAGCTGCTCATACAGGCAGAAACAACACTTTGTTGGTGGTGTCGCATTCGAACACTCTTCATAACCTTTTTGGCACAGTGTGTGTCTGCTCAGTGTGTGTAGTAAACACCACCCAGCTGCTGCCTCAGCTGAGTAAAACTCACCCACAAAATTGGCAAGTTTTAATCAAAACATATCTGATATTTTCTCCAAACACGTTTGTTTCCTTGCAGGTCTTGAATCATTGGTGTTAATTTTGTTATATTTGGCCTTTTTCTCCCTTAATACAAACAGCAGTGACTATTATAGAGCATTGATAAACTTTGGTTTTGCATGACATTATAGATAAGGAAGTGTTGTGAAAGTCAGTTTAATTTACTAGACGTGGACAAAACCAGTTCAGTTTTTATTGCAGCAGCAAAATCTCACTCTAAATGTTTCAAAAGATCCACATTTAATTACATTAATTCAGCAGTAAAATGCAACCCATGTTGAGAAGCAATTCAAATTGATGAAATCTCCAGACACTGTTTTCAAGAGAAGACCTTAGAAGGCGGATTTTGTGTCTGAACCATTTCTGTGTTTATTTGTCGATATGTTCTGGATTATGCAGTTTCTGGTTGACCAAATTTCAGTTTGTTTGTTAGTAGAGATTTAGTCATGTTCAATAAATTGCAATATTAAATGTTCATTTATTTCAGTAAGCCGTATTTTATAGTAACTTGAGTCCTGTTTTGCAACATTTGGATGCATCACTGCTCACACACCTGAATCAAATTACAAAACTTTGCAAAACTTTCTGATGTGCTGAAGAAGTAATTCAGTTGGTTGATTCAGGTGTTTTAGAGCAGGGATGAATGTAAAAGTTGCAGAGCAGAGGCAGATCCTTGATAAAGATTATTGCAAAGAAACTGATGTTTTCAAGCCTTTTTTTGTGTTAAATTATGACCATTTTCTGCTTGGCGCAAATGAAAAATAAGATTTAGATGTTGCATCAGAACAATAAAAATAAACCATTTCCAGTTGAAGTCTGAGTAAAGATTCACAAATTACATATTTACGTTTGCGATGGTTGGATAGAAAAGTCCTGTATCTGTCATTACTCTCAAGCAACCAACCGGTTTAGATGGTCGTCGTTGGATGTTTTCTGTCCAATGATTGATAATGATTGATTGGTGGTTAAGAAGACGGCGTATGTTTATACATTAGTTAAACACAAAGTCAGGTATCACTATTATAAGGTTTTAAAAACTGTGATCTGGTTTGCCACCAGAGATTTGGTTAAAAACAATCTATTGAAATTTTCACTGTGAGGTTATGCTAATGCAATAAATTATGAATTTGTCCACATCTGTACCATTTTATATTCTGCCTCCTATTCAAGTTGTATTTAAAAATGCTATAACTAAAAACTAAAAGTTTATTTGCTTGGCTGAGATTATTTCTCAATTCACAATAACCGAATATTTAACAGTTTTGATTATTAAAGCTTTCCCAGATAACTTATGTTTTAAATACAAACTGAAAATATAATTGGGAATTATTTAAAAATTGTCAAACCAAATGTACGGTTCCCTTTAGCATTACGGGACAAAATGGATTAAACATGTAAAAAGACTTTCTCAACTATTATTAATGTAATAAACCCTTTTGAGGAACTGTTTGAAAGTAATTCAATACAAACAGAAATTATGTAAATCCAGTTTATGCTACTGGTTGCAATCTTTTTCTCCCATTTTGTAAACATACTTGAATGTTTACAAACATGCATTGTCTGACCTATAGAGTTTTAAAGCTTATTTTTATCATTTATAGTCTATTTATACAGCTCATAGCGCATATTATCTGGAAATATATAAGTTACATTTGAATTAATAGAAGAGTTTTATTGTGTGTGCATCCTTTAAAAGACTTACATTAACACATCTCAAATTAAGGCCTTAAAATGTCTTACATTGGTTGAAAAGCAATAAGTTGGACTTTAAATATGTTTAGACTATTTAATCTGATTGTATGTGGTTTTCTTTTTTCTTGCGGGACTTTACTGTTATGCATAAATTTGTCTGTGTTCACTGTTCTGTGACTGAAGGACATTGCTGCTACATGTAACTAGCTGCTAATATACTCTTGTTAGCTAGCTAGTTAGCAAGGGTAGCACTAACTAGCTTTTTTACATCCATTATCTGTAAGTGCAGATTTATCATCAGTTAGCTGGACGATGTTCGTCTTCGCCATTGGCTCACGTCTGTTGCCATTGCTTTAGTCCATTTCTGTTGTGATACAGGTTTTAAATTCTGGTCATAATGATCTTTAAAAGTCTTAAATTTGAGTTGGTGGAACCTGAAAAAACCCTGATAAAGATTGGACAGAGATTGTATACTCAGGATTGTGACATCAATGAAAAGTTGAAAGGAATTTAATAAAGACGGTTGTTTTGTTCTTTAAATAACCTGACCTAATGGGTCACAGCTGCTTTTAATTTGAAAAACCTCCCCAGGAATACGAGTAAAAACCTGAACAGGATTTTTGTTGCTAAGTAATGAGACATTAAGCTTCGCTGATTTTTACATTACAAAGATGAGTTGAAACCCGTTTAGTCGGTTAATGATTCAGCCCAACCTGTTCGCGTACCTTTGGTACCCGCTCGCCTCGATTTTGCCCTCGTTTCCTACAGGAATCGTGGCTCGACTTAATCCATTGTTCTTGACTTGACTTTACGCCGGGACTAGAGGGAGCCTGGGAGATATAAGTTACAAAATTAGAAACTAGAGCACATCAAACTGTGGAACAAATCCCAGTTCTGCTGTTGGGGACCACGCAGAAGTCACGGTATCCATCACTTGTAGCTGCGGCGCCCACGGGGAGAAAATGCTCAGGTAGCAGCCGGCGGCGGCGAGGGCCACTGCTGGAAACATGTGCATGTAATTAGGTCGACAGAGAAAGAAGACGGGAAGCTGGGGAAGGTGGTAACACCTTAAAGCGGGGAGGAATTTGCTATTCGTTTTCCTCCTGCAAGGTGACCCCAATAACTCAACCCTTCAGTCTATTTCTGGTTGACTCCGCTTGGTCTCAACCTGCTTCTTTGCTCTGGTTAGCTGCTGGCGTAGTTAGTAGGACAACACATAACTGGAGCTAAGTTTTCAATTGGGATCAATTGCTATCTTTTTTGACACAGTATGAAGATTCTGTTTTATGTTGACAAAAAAAACTGTTCATTTGTACAATCTGCATGTTTACTGTTTATCCTGTTAGAACCAAGACACAACTTTCTCTTTACATCCATTAACCCTCCAAAACCTACTCCAAATAAATTTGATAAATTAGATCCTTTTTTAAGCATTAGCTGAAGAAAGGTAAGTCATGACATTACATTAGAATGTATTTATCTTACATAGGGCAATTGATAACAAATAAATACATAAATCTATGTTTCTCGGGTACATTTTAAGATGTGGAGCCAAAATGTTTTAAAAGTACATTGAATGACTTAATTGTGTAACAAGTACCTGAGACACATAGCCGTGCAGCTCTTGTGGCTACACTTTAAATTAAATCTAAGTAACTCCCCCACATTAATCCAATAAACATAAAGTGAAAGTTTTTAAACTGGCCCAAAATGTTAAGCTTAAGCATCAGAGGTAGGGCAGGTGAAGGATTTATTTGACCCGTTTACAGGTGTTGCCAAATGTGCCCTTCTTGTCCTTCATCCAGGTGGAAGTAAAGAAGGCAGAACCTCGTGACAACAAAGCTCCTGGCCAGCTTGGTCCTGGCCAGTGGGCTCCCAGGGGGATTTTGACTGCAGCTAATGGTTGGACAGCACAGCCGGCCCCAGGCTGGCAACAGGCTTACGGCCCACAGGGTGAGTGGGAACGAGTCCCAGAGTGAAACGAGCAACAACCTGTGTAGATATGGAACATGTTCTGTGTAAATATTAACCCAGTTTATGTAGATTAGCACTTGTTCTTGTTACCTTGAACTTTAAAGGGGACCTGTTAGGCCAAATTTACATTTTGCATGTTTTTGTACTTCCATTTGGGTCTCGATTGCTTCTAAAAACGACCTAATAGCTTTAAAAAAATGTACCTGCGTGGTTTTTGGATGTAAGTTAAAGTATTTTGGTCTTTGGAAAGTGAGCCATTTCAGAAACCTCTCGATAAGTCACAATAAATGGGCACTGCGCCGTTACCTAGCAACATCAGCAGAGCTCTGCCTGTTACCTGGCAACCCAAGCAGAGTTCCAGCACGTTTGCTCAGCTGGTTTTACCACTGTATTCGCTGTACTATGGCTGCTTGAAAAGACGACTGTTTACCATCCAGAAAGCATAATAGGTCACCTTTAAACATTAACCTAGTTTATGTAGATTAGTCCTTGTTCTCGTTGGTTTAAACTGTAACATTTTACCTTTTCTGGGCCTGTTTTAAACTGCTGCTGTTTTCTCTTCCTGAAGGAGTGTGGGTGTCCGCTGCCGGCCAGCCTATAGGTGGGTACCAGCTCCTCCACTGACAGACCCTTCCTTGAGTTTTCTGCATGCTGGCTAGCTGGGAGATTACTGACAGATGTGATGTGGCCGTGTGATCACGTTCTTATCTGGAAAAGCTCACGTGGCAGAAACGGGGCTGGAGCACTGTGCCCACCGTGCTGATGACAGTTTAGCAGTGCATGTTATCACTGATTCATAATGGCTGAGGCTGCTGATAATTTACTACTTGAGCCAGATGGCGGGGTTGTATGGTTTCCGGCGTCTCTCAGGCTGTTGGTCAGGCTTGACTTCATATCACAGCCTGCAGGTCAACCTGCGGGGGTCGCTGGAGTGTCGACCTGTCAGAAAACTCAGCTTTCAGAAGCTGCTGTGCAACTTAAGTTATTAAAACACAAATAAAAGCTGTTGTATAATAACCTTGAGTTATGATATCATGGTTTTGCAATAAATTGAAACGATTAATTGAATTAATTGTTATTAAAACTGAAAAATGACCTACTCGGAGCAGGAATTGAGTCAGTACTAAACAAAAATATATTTATTTTGCATTCAAGATAAAAAAAAAAAAAAAAAAGAAAAAAGCTTTTTGCCTCTAAATGTTTTACTACTCTAGTGGCAGTTTTTGCTTCACCTGGGGAAAAAATCTCTTAAGCACCTTTTGCTATCAAAATATTAATTGATTACTTGAAAAAAATAATCAAAAGCCTAGAAGTATTTTTTAGCTGCAGATGCGTCTTTTGCTACAAATGATCAAGATACGCTAAAAGGAATGGTACGTTATTGCATTTTAGTTGACAAAATGTTTATTTTCTTTAAAAAATAAAATTAAATAAAAGAATTTAATTTAACCCTTCTCTAGTTTTCACCATGACTGACTATTTTTCCTAATCCGAGTTATTTTCAAAACATCTTTTCTTCCTTCTTAAGTAGGGAAAAAAGCTTCTATCATCCAGCTGAATTTCAGCAACGTGTGGGGGAGGGACAGCTTAGTAGTAATCGCTCCACCATCCAGCCAATGAAAATTTCAGTCACTTTTTGATGAGAAGTTGATGGAAACATGAAAAGTTACAGTTTCAAAAATAATAACCGTCGTATACTATGACACTGGTAACCAGTCAATGTCTGGTAGAGTTACTGTTAAGACGATGATAAATAAAAACAAGTCAAATCGACGTGTTCTGGGACCATTTGTGATTTTAAAAAAGTTTCTCCATTGAGTAATTGCAATAGTTGATGGATGCTTTCTTTGTTTGAGCAGGTGGGTATGTACCTTCGCTTTCAGCGGGCCGGGGAACCCCCACGCAACCTCCGTCACCCTTTAGCGCATTCCTGGTCACCACGCCGGCCGGCAGCTTCGCAGCACCTCAGGGCTACCCTCAGCAGGGCTACAGCACAGCACCTCAGTTCGGTCAGTCCTTCATTCACAAAGATTACTTACTCTGATGCCAATAACATCATTTCAAAGGGATTGTATGCAGGAACTTTGTATAAACTGATGTGGTTGAAGTTGTTTTTTCTGGAGTAGATAAGCCAGCAGATGGACTGGATGTGTCAGTTGTAACATTTAATATAGTGAGCACTTAATAAAGTTATCTGAGCTACTAAGTCTAACCTTAAAGCTGCAGTTTGTAACTTTTATAAAAAATGTTTTTGCATATTTGTTGAAACTAATGGTTTAAGACAATCTGAAAAAATCAAGCTCCTCTGTCTTCTCCCACAACTAACTAGAAACAACCAGTCAGGAGGAGGGGCTTAGCGCTGTCAATCACCCTCCGTGTGGCGCTGCTCATCTATCCTTTTGGTTTTGCTACGCTGCAGCTAACAGCCTGTTATGAATGCTCAGGCTACTTAGCATGGCCTCTGATGACAGTGGATAAACAGTATTTCTGTGACTTTAAGTTGTTTCTCCACCATTAGCACGTAGAGCAGCGAGTACATGAGGATGATTTACAGCGTTAAGACTTTCCTCCTGGCTCTGATTGGTTGATTTTGGTCGGTAGTGTATTTCTTCAGAAGGCAATAGAAGCTCAGGAAGGAGGTGGAGGAGATCGATCTTTTTACAGATGAAACTGTTACAACATGGTGACAGTTTTAACAAATATACAAAAAACATAAGTAATTTTTTTTTTTTTTTTTTTACATATTTGTTAAAACAGTTTTTATGTCCTGACTGCATATAATCTGAGTCAAAACTCCTTCACAATGTGAGAGGCTGATAAAGTCACACAGAAATTCACTACTTTTCTGCTAAATGTTGCTCTACAAACTATTGACTTATGAGATGTATTTAGTTTTTCTCAATAAAACTTTCCCACTTTGGTTTCGACTTTAATTTCATACAATGTTGCTTTTTGTGTTTTTGTAGATTTAAAGTTATATTTGAATAATTTTGCACCAGAACGTTTTATTACTTGTTAAGCCATGCAACTGAAAGAGGGTGTGCTGTAAGCTGCTGTAAGGGAGTAACCTTCGTCTTATCAGAGGACAGAATGACTTGCAGGCTCAGAAATGAATTAAATGCAGCTGGAAAAACCATAAGGGATTATTGACTCGTACGGGGTTTGTACCTGTGCTGCAAATCCTTGAAAAGGTTTGAATTTCAAGGTTTGGAAAGTGCTTAATAATCAAACAATCAGTTTTGTAATAAAGTGCAATTATCTAACATTTGACTAAAAGCCTAAATCTGGAAAATTATTTTTTACAGTTGAAACCAGATACTTTCATACACCTAATAAAAGACATTGTTTTCACAATTTGAAGTTAAATCAGACCACACTTTTCTTGTTTTACGTCAATAATAATCACAAAAATTATTTCTACTTTCTAAATGCCAGAAAGCTTGGAGTATTTATTTTTTTTTTTTAGATATTTCTTTCTAGTTTCCTTTTTATATTGTGTTTTAGCATTTAATCTGAGCAGGAACATCATTTACCCCAATACTACTTATTTGGATTGTATTATTTTTAATAGTAACTTTGATTTTTGTAGATGAAATAAGTGTTGGCTTATATTTGTTATATTTGTTACTATAAAAGTTTTGAAAACTTACCTGAGAGTTGGGAAAAGTTTAAGAACCCAGCTCATGTCGGCACATATTTTTGATAGTACTTATGTTAATGTTTTGTAAATGATGTTCAACAAATCTTTAAAATAACTTCAACAAACCAGAGAATTAATTATTTAAAAAGTATTAATGTGTGAACTCTCTTAAGATGTATCCTAAAGCCTTTTCGTTTCAAACAGTGAGGACAATTTTGAGAAGATTTTACTTCAGAAGATAAAACTTCAGAATAAAATTGTGTTTTATGTGTTTCCTTCCAGGTTTATATAACTGGAGATGTTTGTTTTCATGAGCATTTAAGGTAGAGAAACAAACGGATCTCTGGAGACGGCTCACTGCGGTTATCTGATCGTCTCCAACAGGTTACAGTTTCGGCACACCCCAGGCAGACCAGTACGCTCCGCAGGTTCCTCCTCCTCCCACCACACCAGGAACGGCAACTCTGGGCTTTGCCCCCGCAACCACGCCAACTCAGGACTTGAGCAAGGCTCCCACAGGGCAGCCTGATTTTCCTTACAGCCAGTATGGTAAGAAAAGCCTTAAGGAAGGAAGGAAGTGTCCTGCACGTTTTCTGTCCCTTTTTGATTTATTGTTGTTTTAATCGTTCCTTTGAATCCTGCACATCTTCCCAAATACACTCCAACCTGGTGCAACATCTGAGTTCATTACAGCAGCAGGAGCTTGCTCTTTGGTCCCATTTAGCTTGGACATCCATACATGCTTACTGCATACATGAACACCTTTGGCTCTGCTGTGAAGACGCTGCTGACGTTTTGCTGTTTCCAGGAATCCTCGGCAATCATTTCTGTCCAGTTCTCCCAGCTGGGCTGTGCTTTGGTTTTTAAAGATTGGTAGGTCTTAGTTGGGTTTGAATTAGATCATCCTGCCTTGCAATGTGTTTTGTTTGTTTTTGTTTTTTTTAAAGGGCTTCTTCATGCTCTGTGTGCTGGATATGTGATTTGATCCCAATACTACCACTTTTTATATTAACTCTTCCTCCCTTACACTTTGCATGGTTGTTGTAGAGGATCACTTGCATGACAGTAACACCTTTTATAAAAAGAAATTTCTCACTAATTTCGCTTTCTTAGCAAAGTTTAGGGCTGGACCTTTTATTCTATTAATTATTTTGACGATTTAATTGGATAAAAAAATTGGCACCTTCTAGAGATTTTTTATTTAGCCATTTATGCCTCTTTATACAATATTGGAGCTGTATTAAAATGCAAATAACTATTCAATTCTATTAATTGAGAAAATAACATTTTATTGCCTAAAATGCAATAAATTAGTGACATAGCATTAACATACACACATTTTTTTTCTGTTTTATTTTTTATTTATTGCAGAATTTGAACTAGGTAAAGTTCTGGGTAGAAAATAGTTACAGACAGAAGTTTTTTTTAAGTCTTGTTTGCAAAATGTATATATTATTTTCAAAAAGCTTTGGCTTAATTATGGCCTCCTTTATAGTCTGTATGCTCCAGTTAACAATTGATTACTAAATTAATTTGACAATTGTTTAAATAATGAATTAATCACAATCCGATTCATTAATTCAGACCAAAAGTTGTATATTTTCAGTTGCACCGATCAGGTTTTTCTTGACCAATACCGATTTTGGATTTTTCCAGATTCCAGTTTGTTTTCTTTAATTGCTGTAACACATAAAATAAAATAAAAATTGTTGAGCAGATTCCTGAATTAGAGCTGAAACTTGCGGCTCTTTCCACAATGGCTCTTACTAAGAGCCTTTACTAATTGACCAACACTAATTAGCCAATGCTAATTTTTAGCAACTGCTAAAAATGAAAAGGAACCAAATGTAAACTTTTTCCTGTTTTTCATTTTATTCTGGCAATATTTGTCTTGAATTTCCACAAATGACTAAAAGTTCTAGTAATATATTTTTAGATCTGAATTTCTTGTCATTAAGTTGGAATCTGTGCTTTTAAATTTTTTATATAATTTTCCATCCCACAAAAAAAATATCTATCCTCTTATTGCTAAAGTTTATGTTTGTTTTAAGTAAAATGATAGCTCTTTAAAAATGACAAATTTCCTTGAGTAGATAGTAATCTGAAATTGCAAGTTGCAGAGTTTTGGATTAGAGGTGCTAATTTTGAATCAAAGAGAAAATAGATGAATTACAAGGTTATCCTCATTTATGCATTTATCAAAGCAAATGTCACGTTAAAATCTTAAAAAGAGCTTCAAAGTACATATTGTGATGCGTTTATAGACTGAAAACTGTGGGAAATTTTAGTTTTAATGCTTCTAATGAGCAAGGATCTAATTTCTGGCTAATTGGTGCATCTCTAAAATTAAAACTTTTGCTAGATGTGCCACAAGTTTATCTGAAGTTACATTAATCTTTACTAAAGTAGTAAACTGGTTACATTTCAGTAAGCATTTATGCAGATATGTAGGGAATTAAAATTCCTACTTCTTGATTTTATTTATTTAAAGACAATGCGGTAGCTGTAATCACTTGAAAATCTAACATTTATACAGCTTTAAAATAAACGGAAATGCAGTGAAAACCTGGCTTCCATAGCGACATGAAGGCGATCGGATAAAAGACGTTCATGTAGAAGATGCTTCAGTTTTCTGTCTGCTGGTATTTTCACTCTGACTTGGCTTTGAGCTGCCTGAATCTGCTGAGTTCACGTTTGAAGCAGTCATGTGACCGCTGTCAGTCATGGCAGGTGTCCATCTTGTTCAGTGTTTCCTGCTTGTGCTGGGCGTCCCATTCACCTTTTTTGCTTTAAATGTTTGCCGGTAGAAACTACTAGATCTTTTGTGTGATGTGGTGCTGTTGATGTTAAATCATTAAGCGTTTGTAGAAAAGAGTAGCTAACACTGGAGCTAACCATCCAGAAAGCACTTATTTATTTGTAAGGGTTTTGGGGAAGTGATGAAGGTTTAGTCAGGATTAAGCCAGTGGGGATGCATGTTAAATATATTCAGCAACAAATTCCCAAAATAAGAGTTTTAAACCACCTTGAAGGATTTCTTCACTTTGATTTTAGTGTTTTTAGACACATTTACTCACTAAACATTCATGTTAGCTGTTTATAAAAGAACAGTGTCGTCCTAAATTTAGCAACAGACCAGATACTTTTTTCTTGTTTTTGGTCAAGTTGATATTGGCCAAATGCTCACCCATTGCCACATCTAACCTTTTTTTAATTCATAGGATAACCAAGAATATTTTTGGTAATTGGTGATTAAGATAAAATCTAAATTAATCACTACAGCGATTGCAAATAGTCAATTTAGACTAATTCTTGGATATTTTTCTCACAATGTTAATAAATTAGAATATAATTGATAACTTTAGAGTTGAAGTCAAAGGGCCTTACTCAGTGATATTTTTCAAATAAATATTTCATTTTGATTTTTGTAAGAGCTACTTCTCAGTGCAGAAAGCTGTTAAAAGGCTTAATGGAGGAACGTTGTTGTGATGACTTCCTGGAGGCGGAGAAAGAGTAGGAGCTTCTTAAAGAGGCGGAGGCCCAATTTCAAGGCATTAAATTGCAAAGTCAAATTCTTACTTGTTTGATGGATGTACAGCTTTTTTATAACAGCTTTTAGATGGCACTATGTGCGTCGCCCCGTTAACACAAAGAAACAAATATTCCCAATAACCTGTAAGTCGATTTGATTCAAGGGTTTGAATCTCACACAAACCCTTGAATGGGTTTTTGTTCACAATCTTCTCAAGCCTGCAGTTACCTCTGTTGAGTGTTGACATTTTGCCACATTTTTTCCTTCCACTCAACTTTTAATCAACATGCTTTCAAGCATTCTGTAAATTGTGAGCCTTCTTAGCAACAACCATTTGCACCTTAACTTCTTTGTGGAGAGCGTCAAGGACTGTTACAGTAACAGCCCATGATTGTTTTGGCAATAATAATCACATTTTCTGAGAAACTGAATTTTAGATTTTCATTTGCTTTGAGCCATAATCCAAAAAGATTTTAGATAAAAACGTGAAATACCTCACTCTGCATGTAAAGTCTATATAATATTTCATTTTAAATTAAGTTACTGAGATAAATTAACTTTTAATTTAGGTTCAAATATGCTGAAATGTAGGTAATTTGTTAAATCTAATTTTAGCTACAAACATTAATTCTTAAAGATGTTTAGATTAATCTGTTGAAGTTATCGCAGAAAGATTTCTATGCATGTCATTTCAAACCAACTGAACAATTGTGTTTATGAAGAAAGTTGCTTTATCAAGAACACATTTTACAGTGAACAGTTTTTTAATCTAAATTACAGCCTAGTTTAGTATAATTTATGTTTTCTGTAAGTGTGGAAGGCTAAAAAGCTGCACTAATGAGGCAAAAAGAAGCTCAAATTCTTAATTGCTGAATGTACGTTAGCCTGCCCCCAAGTGGTAGAAATGCATCATGACATGTAGACGAACATTGGCATTCAAATGGCTAAAGCAGATAAATTTGAAATGAAACCAAAGATGATTTCCCACTGGCTGATCACAACAAAACCTTAAACATTTATCTTTAATGTAAGATATTTCTTTAGAAAGTGACCCCAAGCACTTACTTTTGGCATGATTTTCAGTCCTTCCTAACCAGCGGACCATGCAAAAAGGTAGAGCAGAGTAAAACGCAGAGCCAGTGAGTGAGCATAGATGTACACAGTTAGTGAGGGAACTATAATAAGGTAGTCAGCCAGCACAATCTGGGTTCAGTCAACCTGGTCTCCTCATCTCCCTGATAGGCCTGGGTAACTACCCTCAGGACCCCTCTGCCTACGGACCAACGCGTCCTTCTCACAGTTATGGTCAGGATGAGCAGGGAGGATATAGTGCAGGTAGGTGCCAGCATCGCCTTCTCCAACAAAAAGAAGCATTTATTTTCTTCACTACTTCAGTTCTTACAGAGCTACAGCTTGATTGTTTGGCCCTGTGTGTGTTATATTTTGCATGTACATTTTTGCATGTACATACAAATTACCACATGCTTTCTTGTATAGTTAAGCCCGGCTATCGTTTACATGACATCTGACCGGATTTGAAAGACATTTACATCAAACTGGCTAGTTTAGCTCAAAGCAGTGGCTGTGGTTTGACTATACCAAGACCAACATGTCCTCCTTTTTTTGTTGTTGACTGTCTGCATTGCTTTGCTGATTTCTAAAAGGATGATCTAATTGTCAGAGATTTTGTTCATGGTTCAGTTGTCTCTATGCATCAGCAGTCCATTCACCCATCATTTTCCCCCCCATGTACTGTCTCTAATTGTAGCTAAAGGGGTGAGAAAGGAAAGAAGATTGAAAGGAGACCAGCATACCAGTAAATCTGAGTTTCTCACAAATTCTTCTCTCTCTGATGGTCCTGTTGGGATCATTCTTCCAAAAAAAAAAAAAAGTCTTGTATTCTTCTATTTGTGCATTTCTTCCTCTCTTTTTCTCTCCCTCATCTTTCCACTCCAGTTGTTTAGATCTTTTTTAGAAATGTTTTGATAGCGTCACTCTTGTTTTGAACTGGATGTTGCCAGGACAGGATAATATCTAAACTGAAAATCTGGCCACCAATTTGGGAACCAAAGTTGACATTCAGGCATTGGTCTGAATCATCTCCTCAGGGAGTTTCCTTTCTTAGTAGTTCCTGTGTTTCCCTTGTGTTTTTGCAGGGAAATGGTGCCATCCAGTGCCTAAACTAATTAGAAAGTGTGTAATGCATACTATACAAGACACTCCGCATATTTTACATCAAACCAGCAAAAAACAAAAAAACTTATTGCTCTAATTTTGGTAAAACTTTTACATCAAATAGCTCATTAAAATATTGCAATATTTGGGGAAAAAATCCACCATTTTTAGTTTTAGGTTATTTTAAAATAAAAATATTAACGACTACATCACACGTCAAACTCAAAACCATTTATGTGGCCCTTGAGACTCTTTCAAGTCAAAAAAAGTGCTTAAATGTTATCTTATAAATCAAATTATAGCAGTTTTATGTGTATATTGTCAAATTAAATCAATGTGAAAAGATGTTCAATATTTAATTTCAAGAATTACTGATGGAATGCAGAAAAAGATATTTATTAATATTTTATCAGTTTATTAATGTGTCGTTTTAACAATACATTTTGCTGTAACAAACATCCGGCCCTTTGAGGACATTCTTAATTATGATTTTGCCCAAAATGAGTTAGACACCCTTCCTCTACATAAATAGAAACCGTTTTGGGGGTAAAATGAATAATTAATCAGGCAACAAAGACGGATTAATTTGTTTAAAAAAATAATCACCATGCTGGTCATACCTCCAGTGCTGTTAAAAGGTTTTTCCCTCTTACAGAAATCTTCTCTCTTTTGCCTTTTTTCATGTTTTAAAATGTTTCAGACATTTTGGATATGAAATAACCTGAATAAATACAAAATGCTGTTTTTAGATGATGATTTAAAAGCTATCCAGAACAATATGGTGCCCAGTGAAAAAGTAATTGACCACTAAACCTGGCAACCTCAGTCAAGCCAAACCTCGTAACCTAACAACCAAATCAGAGCTCCAGCACATTTGGTCAGCTGGTTTTACCTCTGTATGCACTGAACAATGGCTGCTAGAAAAGACGAGTGTTTTGTTGTCGACTTGCCATCCAGAAACCACTTGCTGCATTCTTGTTTGTGCAGGAGGCTCTACTTCTGCTTTTCAAAGATGTACGGTTGTACAATTGTGCACCTGTTTGCAGCCGTTTTACTCTAAATGGGTGTTGGTGGCGTGGCTAGCAGCAGCTATTTGGATTTAAAGTGACAAGACGCCTTAAAACAGCTGAAAGGAGCTCAAAATACTCAACCGGGTAAAATCTCGTTATCTGAGAATTAACATGATTTGTATTGTCAATAGATGTAACCTAACATGTTCAAGGAAACATAATAAGTCACCTCTAAACACAAGTGGTTTTGTTCCTCATCTTTTCTTGAATTTCTTCAGATCAGGGCATGTTATTGTTTGGATAATAAAACCCGCCTGATGACATGAAGTAGGTTAAAAGATCTCAGTGTCTTGATTCTTTAGATCTGGTAGTCATCAGAGCTGGGTGTGTTGCTTGCAAAACAGAAAATAAAATTTAGTTATTCAGTAGATTAATCATATTATAGGAGTTTCTTGTTCTCATATGGCCATGTTGGTTTGGATAGCTTTTTTGAAATGGTCATTTGAAAACTGTTTTTTGTATTTCCTCATGTTCTTTAAAATGTTTTTTATTAGAAACATTTGTGACAAAACGGTAAAAACAGCAGAAATCTGTTTTTTAATGGATCTGCAACTGTACAATTGTCAATTAATGAGGTTTTATTTACCAAAAATATGTATTACTATGCTCCTTACGAGGCTCTAAATTACAACCTTAAATTTAGAACCGCATGATGTTTTGCATGTTGTGATGTACTGATCAGAAAAGCTCGATCTGCAGTGGTAGTGTGTGGAAAAACTAGATCCACCTTTAAGCACCATTTATCAGTTTGCTTGCTGCTCAGACTTTACAAACATCTGCATGTTGAATTGACATATTGATCAGAAGATAACAGATTAAGCCTCATTTCTGAGGCTACAAAATGCATGGCAGCTCAACTTTTGTGGAGTTTGTGTCCAAGCCCTTTACCCTCTTGTTGCTGTGCACTGTTGATCAGTTGGCTGAAAGACAACTTCTACACTTCCCCTCTATGACAAGAAACAAAATTGGTTACTTTGGAGATATTTCTGGTCATAAAACAGTCAGTTTTACAGCTACCTATTGTAGTCCGTTAAGCAGCTCAATGCAGGCGGGCAACCAGAGCAGGTAGCCTAACTAATCAATCAGTTAATAACTTAATCGCTTAATGTACTGCTAGGTAAAGGTGTAGTGTCCTTGAATGTGACTTAATCTGGAGGTTTATGAACCAACTAATTTTTTCAAACACCAAAAAACATTAATTTATTAACAATAAACAACTTTTTTTAAGCGCTTCACTGCAAAACACAAAATCTTACCAAGTAATTTTGGTCTAGTTTCTAGAGAAAATATCTCAGTACAATTCAAACTAACTAAAAAGTAACTTTTCAGCAAGAAATAGGAGTTTGTTTTAAGTACACAATGCCTTAATATCGATGAAAAAGTAAGTTCTATTGGGAAAAATGTCACAAGTGAAATAATCTGCCAATGAAACAAGTATGTTTTCATCAATATTAAGGAAATATGTACTTAAAACAAGCCTCTATATCTTGCAGAAAAGTTACTTGTAGGTTAGTTTAGCCTTGTTTCAAATGTACTAAGATACTCACACTAGAAATTAGACTAAAAATACTTGGTAAGAATTTGTGTTTTGCAGTGTTGAGCTCTGTTCAGACCTGACACGTTTTGCGTTCAAGAATGCCTCAAGTTGGAACCGTGTGCAGTTCGAAGTCAGACTCTTGACATTTTTTGCTCTGGTCAAGTCAATCATTTGAATTTCTTTCCAAGACCGCAACTCACTTCCTCTATTATTATTTATTATTATTATTGTCACAGTTCTGATTACAGACGCTCTCACTGAGTGCCGGCTGGAGACATCCTCGAAGGAAGCGGGTCCAAGTGGAAAACCATTTGGACCAACCCATCGATGTAATCTGCATCAGAGGACATTTTTTAATACTTCAGAAACCAAACAGCACAAACGAACATTTTAATGGCACAAATGGAGCACTAACCAGTCTGTTGGCTGTAGTTTTTGTGGGTGGGATATCTGCTTCACTCAAGACTTTTCAATGCGCCCAAGACGTCCCTGATGCCCAAATTGGTCTGAATGCAGCTTAAGAAGCAGTTATTACCCAAAAGATGTACTGAAACTTGCAAAATATGAATTATTCCTTTTAAAGTAAGGTGTGGTGTAGCTATAAAATATTTTTCTTCCAACAAAATTCAAATTCAAAATACTTTAAAAAAGGGAATCGCATAGCTGTCAGAGGGGCAATGGTGGATTTTTCCTTTAATTTTTCGTTTTGTTTTACGTAGCAGTTTTAGAGGAGTTTTGCTAAACCTCCTCCAGGTTCTCATTATTATCTTTCCATTTTCTGTTTTTAGGGTACGGTCAGGACCTGACAGCCTTCGGCCACAGCTTTGCAGACCCCAGCCAGCCGGCCGCCTCGTACGGAGCCCCTACAGCACAGCCGGCCGCCGCGCCCCAGCCCGCCGCCAGCGCGTTCGGCAGGGGGCAGAACCACAATGTACAGGGCTTCCACCCCTATCGACGCTGACCGCCTCCCCATGACGGTGTGGCATGGTGTAAAGTTCAGAAACCACAAAAAAAAAAAAAAAAAAAAAAGACAAAAAAAAAAAAAGTCAGGGAAATAAGTGTTCTTGCTCAACGCAATACTGGATTGTTTGTTAGGAATGTTGAAATAACACAGTTTGAGATATAAATCTTTTATGAAAACAGGGATTCCAGAAAATTTTAAAAGGTTTAAAGAATATTTTTCTTTTCTTTTCTTGCATAATTTAAGAAACATTGAGCAGAAAGAAACTTTTATCCCCCACCTTCCTCTACACCCATGTTTTATAGTAGAAATAAACTACTTCGCAATAATTTTGATTGTCTGGTGAAACACTAGCACAGAGACTTATATGTAAAGAGACTTGCATTTAAATATGTATATTTATGGTGGACGCAAATGGAAAAAAAACAGGGTTTAAATTTTTCTCAGCTTTAAATTCTAGGGAAAAAAATGTTCTTATTTTTCATTTGGTGAATTTTTGTTTACTTTCTGAGCCTTTAAAGTTTGTTTAAAATGGAGATTATGAATATATATAATATATATAAATATATATATATATTATACACAAACTGTGCAATTTTTTTAAAAAAGAGAATTTTGTACTATAAATGTACACTTTGCTTGTTTTTTATTTAAAGATGTAGACTTCCCTCAGGTGGCTGTTTTGGGTGCATTTTTTGCACTTATGCAAAAAGAAAAAAAAGGACAAATTATTACAAAAATAAATGTTTTAAGATTAAAATAAATGTTTGGTTTTGCGTTTGTTGAAGACTATTTGTTATTGTAAATTATGAATGACAACTGCTGATTTAGCTGTAGTTTCTGCTTATGAAATTAAATTTTTAGATATAAATAGTTAATACTCATTTTCTTATGGGTGGAATATGAAACTGGGCTCCTTGGTATGAGCATATAACCGTTCTGTCTATCTCAGGTCCGGTAGGTTGAGTTCATGACACACACTGAGGTTCACTGTATTTATTCTAGAGAATATATTGCCTACTAGCATAAGCTAATGTTAGCCACACAGTAAAGAAAGTAAAACTCACCCTCGTATCTGTGAATGTATAACGAGGCGTACATCTTAAAACCTGTCTCCATCTTGCTTGTTGGGGCTTTGGATCGATATACATCATTAATTGTTACCGAGTGTAACAATTAAGCGCAGAGTGTAAAATGACATTTTCAATAGACCGGAAACGACTGAGCTGCTTTTCCCCGAACACGGAAGCTGAGGTGCAAAGAGCCCATTAAATGTCTGGAGAAACAACTTGTTGACAAAACAAAATAAATTCAAAAAATAAATAAATGTTGACAAACTTAACATCTATAACATTAAATAAAACCCTATATATAAAAACATATATTTGGAGAAAAGTCTTCATATTCTGACTTTATTCTCGAACTACTCTTGTAATGTGAAAACAACTAAGTCAATGAATTATTGGATAGATGGATAATGTGAGTATTTAAAAATATGGAATATGAACAACATGACAAAAACCTTTTTTTTTTTTTACTTGCAAACATTAACAAATAACATAAAGGGGTCTTTTATATATGGGAAAACAAAAAAAATATGTTAACATTCACAGAAACCAGTGTCGTGTGTGGTAGTTTATTTATCCCATCATGTAACTTGTTACCTTCAGTTCTTATAAAATGCTGTATATCAAATAGGACTTAAAAGAAATTGTACTTCCCGATTTAATGTCTTGAAATTGGAACTTTGTCTCTTTAAAAACTCCTGCTCTTTCTAAACTCTGCCTTCAGGAAGTCATAACATCTTTTAACTCTTTAACAATGTTTTTTTTACCAGTGTTGCACTGAGAAGTAGCTTCTGTAATGAGCTCAGAAGATGCGCGGTTCCACCAGGTGTTTGCTAATTGCTGCTGACTAGTCTGAAGGAGATCAATGGGCGAACCTTGGAAGTGCCTGAAGGTGATGTCCACTCAGGCGTTTTGTGCAGCTGAATGGTTCCCATGGGAGATTAAATTACTTTTCATGCAAAGAGTCAAGGCAACGTATGTTTTTGATGAGGGAGTAACATAACATGATCTAAAGCTCCAAAAGCAAATTTTACACAATACATCAATTCATTAATGTACTTTAATTTGCATTAGTAAAATAATTTTTCCTCAGTGGTTAGGGCACCAAAATGCCTCCAGCCCAGAGGCCCACATTCTTGTGAATCCAGCCCTGGCTGCTACTCTTCTATTGGCCTCCACTGGTGTGTCTTGGTTGGGTATTTATATCGGGAATTATTCAAATTAACCACAAATTCCCATCAACTACAACAGCAGTCATAGTTAGCTTTCTTTTTTGATTAAAAAGAAAGGTTTCTTGTGTGATTGTTTTTAAATTTAGCCTAATAAATCATCAATTCAAGATGCATTTAACATAATCTTTTCCAGAAATGTTTTAAATCATATAGTATTGCTGTATTTCAGTACCATATCCGGGGTAAAGGTTTCAGCCTGGTTTCCACTCGCCGTCTCTTTCCGCGTTGCTCCCATATTAGCACCGAGCGGCTAGCTGCTCTCCGGGAAAGTTGCCCGCTTCATCGGTTTATTCGGTTCCGACTCCCCGCTTGGACCGCAACACTCAAACCGAGAGGAGGAGACGAACTTTCCAGGTCTGTGGGCAGAAAGTGTGAACGACATTAACTCCGTTTCGATCCGTTTTCAACCTGTTTACTGTGCGTGTTTTGCTAGCTAGCTTAAAATCCAACGGTTGATGATACACTTGACTGGGTTGAAACCGAGATATCAAGAATCCGGAGCGGGTTTGTAAGAAGGTTTGTCATGTTTTAGTGACGGGACACCTTGGACCAGATGTTTCCTGTCCCTCAGTGAGTCACTTCAGCTGAGTTTATGTTCCTGCTCAGATTGTTTTAATGACAGAATGGATCAGCTTCAAGATAAACTGTTAAAATCTGTACAAACTGCAGGTTTACATCAACAAAACCAATCTAAACTATTCATATTCACTCGAGTCTGTAACCTTTAGCATCTGGAAAAACATTTTTGTGTTCAGTCCTGCTTATTAAAACCTAGAGCTGCAAATGTAAAATGACCTGTTGAATAGAGAAAATGTAGATATTGAAAATTATTTTTGTTTATTAATTAAAGAAAAACATAAAACTTCTGCAAAAAGAAGATGCATACATTTTCTTCTATGGGAAATCATGTAAACAAAATGACAAGAAAAAAGATTATAAAATGTATTATTGTGTCATACATTGGAATTTCAGTCAATGTACATTTTTAAAATTATATCAATCTTCAAAAATGGGTTCTTAATTATTTTTAGCCGGTTATTAAGAACCACTTTAGGCTCTGGAAGCCCTGCTAATCAAAATAAATTAGAGTAATACTAAAAAGTTTATGCATTTCATCAACTCAATTCACTAAGTGCAACATGTTATGTGGATTAATTACACACAGATGTTTTCAACTCTTTATCTCTATTAATTATGATTTCATTATAATATTACATGCATATAATGGAAAAGAAGCATTTAAGAATATTACATCAGACCAATTTAAAAAAAATTATACAGAAATGTGGTATTATTAATGAACGGAAATAAAACCCACAGACAACCGAAACCAGAAATAAAATGGCTTTTGTAAGCAAAATTTCCCTTCAACAAATCTGATTCATTTGATGAATCTGATTCAGGCTCATTTGAACTTTTTGTGATTAATGGATTGATTAATTGTTTATTGCAAAAAAAATTATTTTGGCAATCCTTACTAAAACTGAAAAAATTTAGTATTAATTGAGTATCTGTATGTGAGGGGAAAAATATTTTTATACATTTTATGTAAACTTATGCTTTCAAATATTTTAATGGGTTTTAATTTAACTTAAATAAACAAGATTTTCCATTGGTTCGCTAAACCTATTCAGATGTACTTAAAAAGCGTTAATAACTCAATCATTTAACCTGATTTATTTTGGTAAATGAAGCAGAATTTTCTGGTCGTTTAGGCCAGAAACAGGCAGCAGGAGACGTCCTGCAGTACAATATGGAGTCGCAGTGTAATATTTGCCACCGTTGTGACACAGACGTCAAGCTGTCAGGGCGCTGCAGCTGATTCACACGTGGTGAGAAACCAGAACATTGGCGCCGATCAGCTGAAGAGGAGCAGATCCTCCAGGAAGCAGCTTAGGGAAAACTCTGTTTTCAGCATGTGATCAGGTAGGGCTGGGCGATCAATCCACTTTATTGATTAACCACAGTTTTGGTTTTTGAAGGGAAATTTTTTCGAACATTTTGTTTTCCCACCAATGCACTTCTTGGGTTTCTCAGTCTAGAGTGATGTCAGTGCGCTCAGGGCGGCCATCTTGTTCCACAAGTGTGTTTTACAGCTTCTGTTTATTTGGACTTTGAATTTAGATCAATTTTACGATGGAATATAAATTAAGATTTTTATTTCAATTACAAGAATAAAGTCATAATATTACAAGAATACAGTTGTAGTAATCCAAGAATAAAGTTGTGCAGCAAAGTCGACATAATGCGAGAATAAAGTGTTAATTTTTCCAGAATAACGTTGCAATATTAGTAGAATTAAGTAAAACTTTTATGAGAGCTTCAACATGAAAAATAATTTTAAAAAGTTATACTTTGGTATTTGTTTTACAGATAAGAAAAGAAAACATTTCAGCACGTTATCAAATTATTGTCAGCAGCAGGACTTTGGAAGAAAGAACCACAAACTGAGCTGAGGTTTTTCTCATTAAAACTTCGTTTTCTTGTCATTTTAAGACTTTTTCTGGTAAAATTGCCTCATCATTGCTCATATTATGACTATAAATAAGGCATGGCCCTAATACTCCCAGAAGAGAAGATTGAAACTATCTAGTTTAAAAAGAAGAACATTTTAGGAAAGAAACAGAGGGGGAAAAAAACGTATTAAAACTGGATCTTGTATGAAAACATCTGATTTTATTTTTAAGCCGCATCGCCCAGCCCCACAATCAGGCTCTGGTTCGGTGGCAATGTGTCACAAATTTAAGTCACATTTAACTTTCCTTTAGGCTGCTTCTCTAAAGGTTTAGAAATGTTTTTTTTTTTTTTTTTTTCAGAACAAGCTTTTTTATTTAATTTGTATAATTTTATGTCATTATCTCGTTTTGCAGGCGGTCGGATCTGGCTCAAGGTTGTTAAACAGTTAATGCACAGGATAAAGAGGCTGAAAACCGAAGACAAAACAGAAGACGGCCAGGAAAGGTAAGAGGTTTTTATTTATCTGGTTCCAGTTCTCATTTATTTAAAAAATATACGTAGAGAAAAGTTTAATTCCTTTTATTGTTTTAAGTAGGACTGGAACAATGGATTATTGTTAATTATGGAAATAAGAATCAACTAATTTAGTAATTGATTAATCATTAAGTGGAGTATTCAACTTAATAAATAAGGCAATTTGATGAATAAACAACACGAAAACTGTACAAAATATATTAAGACTTGCATTTAAGACAAAAAAAGCCTTCTTTGTAAATATGTTTTACCCAGATCTCCTCAAGTGGAAAAGTTTTAGCTTAACCTGGCTCAAATTCTTTGAAAAAATCCTAATGAGCAACTTTTTAAAATCTAATTATTAATCTGTTAATACAAATAAATGGTGAAAACGTTTCACGTTGTTTGAAGTATTTTTTTTTTTTACCTGAAAATAATCAAGCGGTCACTAAAGGAATATGTTGTTCAATTTTAAGCAATAAAATGTTCATTTTCTTATTTAAAAAAGAGAATAAAGTATATTTTAATGTGTTTCTAATATTGTATAAAAAAGGCTTTGATGAAAAATCTGCAGAATGTGACAGTTTTTATTTGTTTACTCGTCAAAATAATCCAAAGAATAATCGATTACTCAAATACTCATTCGTTGCAGCTTTAGTTTTAAGTTTAGCTTCACAAATCAATCCATTTTTACGTTTCCAGTTTAATTCTTTTCTTGGTAACATTCTCAAAAAGATATTTAGTCATGATGTTTGACGCCACCGATTTCCTTTCCGATCTTATATTGAGTAAAATTGAATCTGATACCGATCCAATACTGATAATTTGTTCAAAAATACTTAATTTTTCTGTTAAATCTTAAAAAAAAACATTTCGTATTTCAGATCTTGGCTTCATAAAAATAACATCCCTCATCATTTTAAACTCAGAAGTACATTGATGTAGCAGCTAAGCTCTTTTAACAACAAAACATCTTTAAAAAATGTGAAAAAGTTGCAAACAAAAAAAATAGGAAATTGGTAAAGTAATAATACTACTGAAAGAAATCCTTGTTTAATTATTATAAACCACTATAAAATGCAAGCTGAAATACTTCTTCTATGATCTGTCATTGAGTCTGAGTGACTGAGCAGCAGTAGGACGCTTTACACGTTTATCAGGCGGAAGAAAAAGTAGTTCCCTTCATCCATATCTCCTGTCCTCTTTTTAAGATACATTATTTCAAATTACTGAAGTATTGAGAATTGATCTTAAAGCATAAAGGTCTGGTACTGGAAGTATCGATATGTCAGTATCCAGTATTTCGATAAATCTTCTTGTGTCGGCAGCATCAGAGACGCACTGGCAGGCATGACGGGAGTGGATGAGCTCTCAGACAGCACAGAGGTGGTGGAGATGGAGGACGTGAATCCCAGCCAGTTCCAGGTGGAGAAACACTCCTGGGACGGCCTGCGGAAGATCATCCACAGCAGCCGCAAAAACACGGGAGTGGTCATCAACAAGGCACCGCACGACTTCCAGTTCGTCCAGAAAGACGAGGCCAGTCCGCACTCCCACCGCATCTACTACCTCGGTAAGAACGGAAACCAACAAAAACAGGTTTTTATTTCTGGAAAGGGCCGAGGGAGTGAAAAAACAGTTTGTTTTGCTGTCCAAACTGTTTGCACAAGGAGCCACAGTTTATTTTCATTTCTTTCAGTTAAAAATGCAAAATAATTTGTGAATTATCTCCTTCTTACCTGCTCAGCAACAATTTTAACATTTATTTTAATTAAAAAGGTCCAAGAAAGGGCTTCGAAGTTGGACTATTTCCTAAATTGTTGATTAAGAAATCAACTAAATTTATTCAGCAACAAAAATGAGAAATATCTTTGAAAACCTTTGACTGTATTTGGCTGATTTTAATTATTGGGTTTGACTATGTCTGTTTGTGAATAAAAAGTCACTGGAAATTACTACAACGTTAAAATGAAAGCCAAAAATAATGGAAGAAAAAGACTTGCTTTGTAAGCCTGTCCCAATAAGGAAATCAATTTAATCAAATAAATTAAAATGAGCCTTATTGTTCAACCCTAAACTGCATGCAGGGGCCTCGTTAAGCTACTCCGAGGGCCACAAATGGCCACACTTTGGACACGCAGAAAACCTTTAATGACATAATAATAATAATAAAAAAATGCCACAGTTAACATAAAATGGCCTGTCACAGTAACAAATTTTGCTGAGCAATTAATTGTCTCAAAAATTATTGCAATAAATGATAATATTGCTTGAAGACCATTTAAACTGATGTAATAGTAATGACATAATAATGCAAGCACATCCTGCTAAAAATAAATACACTTTATTTTCAAAAGAACAATTAACACTGGAACTGTTAAACAAAATAAAACAACCAAAAATAAATAAAATGGACTCTCAGTGTCCGTTAACAAAAACTACAGTTGAATAAAAACTAAACAACATAAAACCAAAGTGGAAAGAAAAACTACATTCAGCCAAAAAAGTGCAGATTATGAAGTCTGTTTATTATATTGCCCTTCAATAATCAATAGGTTTAGATAAAGACGAGCAATAGTTCACTCCTCCATTAAGGAAATGAGGAAGGCCTTTTTCATCCAGCGACACCAATAGAAAAAGGCAGGAAGAAACGATAAAGCCGATAAATTAAAATGAGGTCGATAACTTTCATTTATCATGCGATTAATTGATTAATTGTTTATTGCGACAAGCCTACCCAGACTAACTATTATTTTTCTTGCAGAATGCCATATAGACTGAATTTAGTAGGAAAGGAAACCAACAAATTAATTGACAAAACATACAATATTGAGCATTTTGTGTTTGCCTTTGAAACAGAAATCAAAATAAATGCCAGAAACTGCTATTAAAAGAAATGCCCATAATAAATCTAGAAGCTGAATAAATTAGTGTTCTGGTGTCTTTAGCGGGTTTTGCCCTTGGTACGTGTAGATCCAGTCATGTTGCTCTCTTGTGAGTCAGAGGATCCGGCCTGCGTCTGTTTACGAACCCGTTTCATGTCCACAGAGCCGCACAGGCTGCTTCCTGTGTGCAGCTGGAGAAAATGGGGAACACACACAGGGACACAATTTCTGCTTTGTTGGCATAATTCAGTTTTTTTATTTCGTGTTAATAGAGGTCAGACGGTCTGCTGCAAGAAACAGGACATTTGACGTTTCATTTAATGTCTAATGTTTCAAAGCTATCAGCAGCCAGTCAGTCGAATTGTGTTTAAGTTTTTGCTGTTTGTCAAACCACTTTAAGAATCATTAATTAAGTGCTAAAGGCTCACAAACCTGAACAGAAATTAGATTTTATTTAGAAACTTGTACCACCAGAGGCGTCACCATTATCTGGAGTTAATCTCACAGATCTTTGGTGTTTCTTCCTGACAGGAATGCCTTACGCCAGCCGGGAAAATGCTTTGCTCTACTCCGACATTCCCAAGAAAGTCCGCAAAGACGCGCTGCTCGTTTTGTCATGGAAACCGATGCTGGACCATTTTCAGGTAAAGAGAGGTAGTGGTGGTAGGTCTGTGATCAGTTATTGAATTAATCGTCAACTAATTTAGTAATCAATTAATTGTAAACTGGAGTATACAGACTCAAAAAAATGTTTCAGAGCAAAAACCGTACAAACGTTTATACATTTTGCATTTAAGATAAAAAATAAACCCTCTTTGTTTGCAGATATGTTCTATCCAGAACTCAAGTGTTAGTTTTAGCTTCAACTAGTTCAAATTCAGTTTAAAAAATCTCTTATTAATCACCTTTTGCTATTCAGTTATTAATCTGTTTACAAAAACTAAACATGTTGATGTTAGAAGAATGTTTATGTTTTTATAGCACTTTAGGGAATAAAATGTTTATTTTCTTATTTAAAAAGGGAATTTAATTCATTTGCATCTTTTTACATATTTTAATGTTATACAGAAGGAGTTTAAGTGGATAGATGAAACATATTTTAAAGTAGAGCAAGCAGAAAGCAGCTGCTGTGAGTCTCATCTTGTCCCACTGTTTGTTTGTTTTCTCCAATCCTCTGAGCAAACACTTTCTGACCTGGCTATGATCGGCCTGGTTTGTCACGCTCTGTGTCCCGCTGTCACCTCTGACCCCAGGCCAGCCCTCATCACGGGGGCTTCTCTCGGGAGGAGGAACTGCTGCGAGAGAGAAAACGTTTGGGGGTATCTGGCATCACCGCCTATGACTACCACCAACCCAGCGGGCTTTTCCTGTTCCAGGCCAACAGCAGCCTGTACTACTGTCGGGACGGCGCTAACGACTCTTTCATCGTGAGTTAAAAGACAAATGCATAACTACAGTATTTCTTTGGGTTTATTGCATCACAGTTTCTAGGAGATGGTTTGGAAAGCTAAAATATTTGCTTATATGTCATGAATGTTTATGTCACTCAGTAAATAATGAGAATTTTAATGCAAAGTTGCATCAAAAGTGTAATTAATAAATGAAAACAGTCGTAAACATTCATGAAGACTTCTTCATGTTCATGGCAGGTGTTATTTCTGTCAATCAGTCAATCAATCAGGTTTATTTGTTTAGCATATTTCAGCAACAAGGAAGTTTTAAGTGCTTTTTATTGTATTTTTGTGTTTTTATAAAGTCATAGCACAGAGTCAGCATTTGATGCATTACATTTTGTCAAGTGGTGACGTTACGCATCAAAATATTGATTAATGTTTCATTAATTATGTTTCAAAATCAACTCCAAACAGGTGGGTTTTTAGTCTAGATTTAAAGGCAGTCAGTGTTTTGGCTGTTTTGCAGTTTTCTGGAAGTTTGTTCCAGATTTGTGGTGCATAGAAGCTGAACGCTGCTTCTCCATTTGTGGTTCTGCATTTTAACCATCTGAAGTTCATTTAGCTCAGACACTGGGGAAAAAAAGACGTTTTTACAGATAATTATCCAGGGTAAAAATGTAAAAAGCGATTTATTTGAGAGAGCAGTCACTCATTTAATTTGATAAATGGATCCTTGGGTCCTTCGTAACGACAGAGGAACGTATAGCAGGAAATACCTTCAGTCAAAAAGGAAAAGTACAGAGGAACGTTGCTTATTTTTGTACCCTGAAGGTTTCCCTTCTGCAAGCGCATAGTGATACAAAAAGGTCATTACAGCCACCAGGGAAACTCCTGCTGCTGCTTTGTTCACTGCAGGTGCAGCTTTTCCCACTGGAGAGACTCCCTCGGTTCATCAGCATATAGCGAAAACACGCTGTGCAGTTTTCAGCCTTTATGTTCAGCACTTTGCTCACATTTGTCCTTGGACTTTTTAACCCTTAGAAATGTAAAATAATTTGTACAACATATAGTTTGACATAAATACTTCTGTTAACAGGCAGATCTTTATAAAATATCTAACAAATATTATGTATTTTAATAAAGACAGATGTAATCCTTTAATCTATATGACTTAAATATTAATATCACACAAAACTAAAATGTTACATAAAATTAAAATAAAATGTCCTTACCTTTTCAGACTTTTTCACATTTGGTCATTTTATAACTATGATCTTTAACATACAGTTTTTTTTTCTGGGTTTTATTTAATATGCTAACACAAAATAGCATAATTGCTAAATGAAAGAAAAACAAGAAGTGGTTTTAAATGTGTGGTTTTTTTTAACAAATAAAAGTCTAGAAAGTGTAATGTGCATTTATTTTATCAATATTTTGATTTACTTTTACTCTTTTCTTATTTCATCAGCAGCTAAAAATAAAACTTCCAGTTTGGACATGGAGCTTGAAATGTAATATAGAAATAATTTGCATTTGCGATGTTGAACATCAGGATAATTGTGATGTATGTTTCTGTTCCATTGTCTCCATAATTGTTTGGCCATTTCTCCTAGCAGCTTTTAGATATTTTTCAGTTCTGATCTGCTGTAAATTATTGATAAAAATTTGTTTTTTGACTTGTGTTTTTCCAGACTTCTCCGATGAAGCCCATAGAGATCAAGAGCCAGAATTCAGGCACACGTATGGACCCCAAAATCTGCCCAGGGGACCCCAACTTCATCGGTTTTATCAACAACAACGACATTTGGGTGACAAACACAGAGACTGGAGAAGAGAGGAGACTCACATTCTGCCATAAAGGTCCAGACTGGATCAGATTACATTTTGTTTCTTTATTAAATGCGTTACTTTTTTTTCATGTTTAATTTTTTTGTTGCAGGTATCAATAACCCTAAAGACGATCCTAAATCAGCTGGGGTCGCCACGTTTGTCACTCAGGAAGAGTTTGATCGCTTCACTGGTTACTGGTGGTCTCCAGCCGCACGCGAAGGTAAATATCATCATGTTTTTGTTTTTTAATTTTTATTTAATGTTTTGATGGTTTGAGAACTGTAATTACAAATCAGTTTCAATTTATTGTTTTTATTTCTGGCAGGTATTTAGCGGTGAACAGTTTTCTCTGTTAGTCATAAATGCATCATTGAAAAGTTAATTTACTTTCATTTAAAATAGTGAAAATCAAATATTTTCTCTTAATATGTTATTCTGCTAATGTTATGACTATATTTTCATAATTAAACATTCCCATAGTCTTGCCCAAATACTCTGCTGTACAACTAACAGAAAGGATGATTCAAATAAAAGCCACGTTTTGAAGATATTTTCTCTCTTTTGAATTTTTTGATTTGTTTTAGAAAGAAAGCAAAATAATTATGGAAATCGTATCTGAGATTCTACTTTTAGCCATAATCTTCAAACTAACCTGAAATAAAACCTGGAAATTCACTGCTCTGAGTGTAATCATTTTCAATCTGTTTTAAATCAAATTACTGAAATAAATTACCTTTTCAATGATTGCCTATTTGTATTTTTCTTTGACTCAGAGCCTGATGGCAGTAAAACTCTGCAGATTCTGTATGAGGAGGTGGATGAGTCGAAGGTGGAGATCATCCATGTTCCATCTCCGGCTCTGGAGGAGCGGAAAACCGACGTCTACAGATACCCACGCGCAGGTAGTAGGCCAAAAATAACTCCGTTTTATCAGATTAACTAAGTTTCCTGTCTATAAACCAGATTCATAGACATGTTTTCATGTTTTATTTACACAAGGGAAATACCGCCAGGTCAGAATCTAATTAACCAAGCACACAAGAAATACTGGACGTCTTTTGGTGCTTGATCAATGCTGTTTCTTGTTTTTACAAGGCGATACATCCTGGAAAAGCCTTAAATTCGCGAATCTAAAATTCTGGCATTAAAATGTCTTAAATTCCTTAAAGAAAATGTTGGTCTTAAATACATTAATCACAGATCTTAAATTTTGTTGTGGCTATTTAGGTTTTTTCTTATTGGACTTTTATATAAGTCAAAGGTTTGCAGACATTGTCACTCACTGCATTCAAGGCTTTAATGCTACCAGTAACAAGCTGCTAATACTTGCTAGCTAGCTAGCCTTTTTTGCATCTGTCTTGAGTAAGTGTAATCTTATTGGTAGTGGGCTGGACGCTACTTTCTTGCTACATGCATTCTGTGCAAAAAAAAACAAAAAACAAAACAAAACATAGGCACTACTGGGGTTAAAGCTGCAGTATTTACCTTTTTTTTAATATATATTTATTTTTATATATTTGTTGAAACTGTCACTGTGTTGTGGCAGTTTGGTATTAGACAAATAATCTATGAAAAAAATCAATCACCTCTGTCTTCTCCCAGTGCTAGCTAGAAACAACCAATCAGAGCGAGGAGGAGGGGCTTAGTGCTGCCAATCATGCCCATGTGCGCTACGATGCAGCTTCTCCCCGTCAGCACAGCATGCTATGAATGCTCAGGCCACAAATTATGCCGTATAAACGGTTTTCTGTAATGGTGAGTTGTTTCTCTGTCATTAGCATTTTTAGCAGCGAGTTCACTAGGTTCACTGACAGCGATAAGACCCTCCTCCTGGTTCTGATTGGTTGTTCTTGATGGCGATATTAGCACATGGAGTATGTGGAGGATATTGATATTATCTGTCTCATACACAAAAATGTAAACAAATATATAAAAAAACATATATTTTATAAAAGCTACGTACTGCAGCTTTAAGGCAGCAGAGAACAATATGCCATTTAAAACACGCAAAGCTGCTGCCAAGAAACATTAGCGGGTTATGTAATCAAGTTCAATTAATTTCCAGGCAGTGACAATCCTGAAATCACTTTGAAGATCGCTGAAATCAGGGCAGACAGTGTTGGAAAGGTGAGTCCTCATTACACTGTAAGTTTAACCTAAAAGTCCAGACGACGTTTCGACTGATGCGACGACGTTTTCTTCTCAGATTGTCAGCACGCAGGAGAAAGTGTTGCCTGTTCCTTTTAACTGCCTGTTTCCCAACATCGAGTACGTCACTAGAGCCGGATGGACAAAAGACGGCCGATAGTAAGTTGGTAAAACTCAACTGTGGCTCAGTTTGCTTCGCGGTTTAATCTAAGCTTCCTGCTGCGAGTCACGGCTCTTCCTCTCCGTTTCTGTCAGCGCGTGGGCGGTCATGATGGACCGACGGCAGCAGAACCTTCAGCTAGTCCTGCTTCCTCCGGCGCTTTTCATCCCGGCTCAACAGGACGAAGCAAAAAGACGGGAGAGCCTGGAGGCTCTGGGCGACTCGGTCCATCCCTTCATCATCTACAGAGAAACCAGCGACATCTGGATCAATGTGAGCTCCTGAACACCGTTTTGTCTCAGACCGTCTTACAGCGGCATTGTAGAAAATTAAACGTTGCATAAAGGAATTCAAAGCGACTAAAGTACCATGAGTATTATACATTAGCTTTTCTGTCACACTTTAAAGGTTTAGATCAGCAATCTGCAACCTTTACCTTGCAGAAATCAGACAGGAATCAGACATTTTGCCTCTTTCAAAGTCCAGATGAATAAAACTTGTTTAGAGCCACAATCTTTTGAATTTTATATATTTTGGTAAATATCTACTAAAGAACCATCATTCTATTTCTGTTTTTAGATTTTAAAATAAATAGAGATGCAACATTTTTTGCAGTAGTGTGAACAGATAAATTTTCTTCTCTCTTTATCTTTGAGAGAAATATGACTTTATTTTATTTCTTCCACTTGAAATCGAATTTAAAAATCTTTTTCTGCCAAATAAAGCTGATTTCTGATTCTGAAAATGTATTATGTTTCCAACCTAATGACAAAAAGAAAGAAAAAATAGATTTAAAAATATTAATTCAAAGAACCATCATTTTATTTCTGCTTTTAGATTTTAAACATTTTTGGGTGTTATGAAATTGGATGAATACATTTTCTTCTTAATAAGAAGTAATGCATTTTAAATTTGTTATTACATATAGTAACAAATGCAGGTTTAAATTTTTTTTAAGTTTGATTAAATAATTGCAGTAAATTTCCACAAAATAATGACCCAAAAGAGCCAGTAATGTTTTTAACATATTTTTTTTCTCTTTCTTATGATTAGTTTGTACATTTTTAGTCAGAAATCAGTTTTATTGGACAAAATTGTGCTCCCAAACAAAATATTGACTTTGATTTCAAGTGGAGGGAATAAAATAGTTTTTTTTTAAACAGCATTTTCCTCAAATACCAACTTACCATAGAAGAAAAATATTTCCATCTACCTTATTGCCAAAAATCTCCATCTCTCCTTATTTTAAAGTATGAAACAAAAATGAAATAATAGTTTAAATATATAGAAGATATTTATCAAAAAACAGTCTATTCATATCTGTAAACCCTCCAATGTGTCTGAATTAAAACGGATGACGAATATTCATCCACAGTGATGTCACAGATACTAACAGCATTTGAAAACAACTTTTAGTTTTTATTTATGCTGTCAGATGTTAAAATGTGTTGATTTGAAGAATTTAATGATAACAAACAGGCGAAAATCGAATAAATCCATGTAAACATCCCTGTTTGTTTGTGTTCCAGGTGCACGACATCTTCCATCCTTTCCTCCAAACGTCTGATGACGAGTTCACCTTCATCACAGTAAACGAGTCTAAAACGGGTTTCTGCCACTTGTATAAGATCACCTCAGTGTTACAGCGGGGCAAATACGACTGGGCCAAAGGATACACTCACTCTGAAGGTAACGCCTCACAGAAACATGTTGAAGAAGAAACGTTTACGTTGTAATATTCAGTGTAAATATTACATTTTCTTCCACCAGGTGATTTTAAGTGTCCAGTTAAAGAGGAGGTGACGGTGACCAGTGGGGAGTGGGAGGTGCTGGCCAATCATGGAGCAAAGGTGAAGCTTCACCCCAGTTAAACTTTTAGTAAACATCTCAAGCTTTTACAGCTAATAAAGTCAATATTTTCCTGTGATAAGTAAAGCCATTTGTACAAACTTGGGATGCAAGTTATCAGTTAATGAGTTAATCTAAAGTTGATTAACTGACAAGCAGCTGTTTTCTTAAAAACTTGAGTTTTCTCTTGCATCAAGAAGGAACATAGAGTTTATAAACTTAAAAAAATGCATAATAGTTTAGCAATTTAAACTATAATAAATTCAAAATAAACTTTTTTCTTTTCTCTCATTTTTAAACTTGGACATATTTCTCAAACAAATAAAACAGGAACCTATTAGGTTGCTCAGTAGAAAATAATAATCCACCAAGACATTTAAGCGGTGCCCTCTGCTGGATGGTGACCAAACTACAACACAGCCAGAAGGTCTGAGCGGACGTTATTAGTTAATCGATTGAATGAAATTTAATCTATTAAACTATTTATTTACAGTTAATTGTAAGTTGATTGTTAGAATCCGTAGTGGAAACTATTTTTCTCTAATGGCCTGTGAAATACAAGCAAGTGTCTTCTCAAAGAGACCTTTCCAATCTGTAAATTGATGTAAATAATAATGAAATCTAATCTAGATTAAAAGGACAAAGCTCTTTCCTAATAAACTCTGGATGTTCTTGTTGTCTGATTTTTGGTGCAGCGTTCTTGCAGCCCTCAGATTTGGGTTGACGAGGCGGCGAAGCTGGTTTACTTCCAGGGAACCAAAGACTCTCCTCTGGAGCATCATCTGTACGTGGTGAGCTATGAGACGCCGGGGGAAATCATCAGACTCACCAAACCCGGATTCTCCCACAGCTGCTCAGTGAGCCAGGTACCGACTGACACAAACTCCTCTGAATTATATAGTTTACGTTTCCTGCTTGGGGTTTGAATTAGGTAATATTTTACCTGTTAATTTAGGTTGTTAAATGTTTAATTTGAAGGAAAAATTTGATTTGAAGATGTAGCGTTCTCTGATCTCTGCTTCATTAAACGGTTGAACATATTTATGTTTGGTTCTTGTGTAGTTTAATTATAAATAGGGCTGGGTGAAAAATCAGTTTTATTTATCAATCAGACTTAAGGTTTTTGACGGTTTAATTTTTGGAAAATCGGGAATCTTTTGGCTTCCAAAGTTCAGAGTGATGTCAGCTCTCCCGGGTCGCCATCTTGTTGGCGTGTTTTAATCTTGACAATGAAATATAAAGGTCAGGCTAAGAAGTTTCATTTTAATTATGAGAATAAAGACATAATATCACAAGAATAAAGTTAGGCGAATTGAGTAGTAATTTTAAGAAAACTTCAACACAAAAAATAGCGAAAGATTTAACTGGGGAATGTTGAGCATTTTGTGACGTTTTAAGTTGGTATCCTTTTTTACAGATAAGGAAATAATTCCTCTTTTAACACGCCAGCATCAAATTATTATCACAGGACTTTGAAATAATTGAGCAACAACTGAGTTTTGCTTGAAGAAAATCACACTGACTGAGCTGGTCACATCTCTTTTATAATTCTAGAAACTTTTTTCTCATTAAAGTTTTTTCATGTAATTTTAAGTTTTTCTGGTAAGAATGTGTCTTTATTCCTCTAATATTATGACTATATTCTCATTATTTAAAAAAAAAATTCTACGACCCAGCTCTGTTGTACAACTCACAGAGCAGATGGTTGAAATAAAAGCCACTTTTTAAGATTTGCGATTTCTTTTTTTAGAAAAGAAAGCAAGAAATTATTAAAATCAGATGTGTATGAAAAAAAAAAAGATTTTATTTTAATATCGCCCAGAACTAATTATTGATTTCTTAATAAATCTGAGATGTTATGGGTGAATAATTTAGCCTTTTCCTTCTTTCTCCACACAGACCTTTGATATGTTTATTAGCCATTACAGCAGTTTGACCACCGCTCCCTGTGTTCACATCTATAAGCTGGTCGGGGACGGCGACCCGCTGCACAAAGAGCCTCAGTTCTGGGCCAGCATGATGGAGTCTTCTGGTACTGTTTTAGATCTTAAACTAATTTAATTATGGTTAATAATTCAGCTCAAACATATTGTGACAGAAGTTTAATTTCCTGTGTTTTGTTTTTAGCGTACCACTTTGATGCTCCGCCTCCAGAAATCTTTAGCTTCACTGGGAAGTCGGGCTTTGAGCTCCACGGCATGTTGTACAAACCAAACAACCTGGTGGCTGGAAGGAAGCATCCTACGGTTGTTTTTGTCTACGGTGGCCCTCAGGTTTGAGCTCTTCCACTTTAAAATAAACATTACTATCAATAGAACAAAGAAGGGCTCCTTTGTAATGCACACATCTAATCTGAAATATTGATATGTGGCCAGAATAAAGAAAAGGCTACACGTAAAGTGAAGAAGACCAATCAGATCTCATTTATTCTTGGTTTTTCCATAAATTAATACTAGATTATTCCTGTCAGATGACTTTGAATTGTTTGTGTGTAGTCTCTCCATTGTCAAAACTGTTTATTTTCATTAATTGAGATAATCCTGTACACTCAATCCAGATTTAAAAAGGAACTATTATACAAAATTCTTATTTTTTTTACTTCCATTTGTGTCTCAACTGCTTCTAAAAACAGCCCAAACGCTTTAAAACTACCAAGCCGTTTTTTGGTAATAAGTTCATATTTTTTTATTTTTTATGTCTGGAAAATGACCCTAAAAGACTGTAAAGTCACTGCATTGTTGCTTAGCAACCCCAGCCAAGCCTGGCCCCGTTACCTAGCAACCCTCTCTTAAATTCCAATAGTGTTTCAGTGATTTAAGAACTTGTTGCAATATATGTATTTCATGTTATTAAGGGACCAAATGCTAAGTCTTAATTTAAAACCTCAAATCTAAACAGAATGCAGAATGTACTGTGATAAATATACGTATAAAAGGAGAATTTAATTTATGAATGAAAAAAGCTAGAAGTGCTTTTATAAGCAGGAAGGCTCTTTTGTTTGTGATGACATAACTAGTTCATTGTCTTCCCAAAGCCATTCTATACAGTGAGATATGGTGAAGCTACAGCAAACCTGAAGAGACAGTTATAAACCATTAAAGTGCATTATTTCATTTTATTTTTGTTTTCATTCAGTCAGTAAATACAACTAAAATAAATCAAGAATAAAAATGAATAAACGCTGATTAAAGCGAAGTTAAAATATGTCGTTGAATTAACCCTTTGCTCTCCTTCCAGGTGCAGCTGGTGAATAACTCCTATAAAGGAGTGAAGTACCTGCGGCTAAGCACGCTAGCTTGCCTGGGCTACGTGGTTCTGGTCATCGACGGGCGGGGATCCTGCCAACGAGGACTCAAGTTTGAAGGAGCTGTGAAGGACAAAATGGTACCTTCAGCAACTAATGATTATTTTAGCGATCGATTAATCGATTACTTTAATGATTAATCAGATAAAAAAAGTTAATCATTTGTCTTTTTATACAATATTAGAAATACAGTACATTTAAATATGCAAATAAATAATTCTGTTTCTTTTTTTTAAATAAGAAAATAAACATTTTATTGCATAAACTTCGACATTTCCTTTAGTGTGTACTTGATCATTTGTAGCCAAGAAATGTGAAGATCTTAGTCTTTTCTGCTTGAACCTAAAATCTATGCATTGTAGGGCTAATCTGCGGATTATCTTTTGGATTAGCCAATTAATAAATAAATAGCAAAATGGCGATTTTTTTTAATTTATTTTTTACAGAATTTGAACCAGACGAAGCAAAAAATAACTTGCATAAAGACTTCTGGGTAGAACATATTTACAGACAAAGAATGTTTTTTTTTATCTTAAATGCAAAATATATGTAGTGTTGAACATTTTTTTTATTAACCAATCAACAATTGGATTTCAAACGGTACGTAATGGGCATTTTTTGAGCCAGGTGAAACTAAAACTATGCCAAATGAGGAGTTCTGGGTAGAACATATTTACAGGAAAATATTTTTTTATGTTAAATGTAGATTGTATATATATTTTTATACAGTTTGGTTTAATTACTTTGTTATTCTTTCAGCAAATGGCATTTTTTTTGTCATTCTGATTGCTAAATATGTTGACGATTAATCTGATTAATCGTTTCAGCCCTAGTAAATCATTACTTAACATCAAATTTAGAGATTTGTTTTTTTTTAAATACACCAGTTAATCTGTTCCCAGTGTTTTGTGTATAAAATTAGATTTTAAAGAGAATGGTGAGGATAATTGGTTCTTCTTTATCCAGGGTCTGGTGGAGATTGACGACCAGGTGGAGGGTTTGCACTACATTGCTGACAAGTATAAATTTGTGGACCTGAGCCGCGTCGCCATCCACGGCTGGTCGTATGGAGGGTTTCTCTCCCTCATGGGCCTCATCCACAGACCGGACATATTTAAGGTGACAGCAGAAAACCAGAAACCGTTAGTCTCTACTGACAGTTGTGTCATTGTAACTTGTGTTTCTCTGATTGACGCAGGATCAGTCAGACATAATTTCAGGTTTGTTTTGTGTGTCGATCAGGTCGCCGTCGCAGGAGCGCCGGTGACGCTGTGGATGGCGTACGACACCGGCTACACAGAGCGATATCTGGACACGCCAGAAAAAAACCAGAAGGGATATGAAGCGTGCTCCGTCGCTCTGCATGTCGACAAACTTCCCAACGAGTGAGACCTCCGAATAAAAAACCAATTCACGCTTTCATAAACATCTTTTACCTGACAAAAACAGATTATGTTGATGCATAAGCCTCATCCAGGGAGCATTTTTGCCCTCAAAATTGATTAATCTTGAATGAACTATTTATTGATTTGCACATTCTGTAGGTTTTTCATTAACTGATTAGTTACATAAAAAGATCCAAATAAACAGCTCAGTTCCCATTTTAAATAAGAAAATTAGCATTTCACTGCCTGAAATGCAATATCATAATATTCCTCAAGAGAAAATTTGATAAATTGTAGCAAATGATGCATCTGCAGCTAAAAAAAATACTCAACATGTGAAAAGTTCATCTCTTTATGCTAAACTTATCAATACAGCATACAGCTGATCTGTTGATTTATTTTTTGATTATCTGACTAATAATTGGACAGCAAAGGGAACCTAATGGGAGATTTTTTTTTTACAGACTTTGAATGAGGTGAAGCTAAAATTAAGTTACTAGTTTCTGGGTAGAACATATTTACAGACCAGGAGGGTTTTTTATGTTAAATATAGTTTGTATCTATTGTTTCAATATGTTTTTGTTCTGTTAAACAGACTTTTTTGAGCCTGTTTGCTCCAGTTAATGATTAATCAATGACTAAATTTGTTGGTGATTATTTTCATAGACGATTAATCACAATTAATCAGATTAATCGCTTCAGGACTCGACCAAAACTTACTGACATAGATTTAGCCATTTGAGATTTCTTTTAGATTTCAATTAGTCTGTTTATTCACTTTTCACAGAGAATATTTAATTTTACAAGTTTTTCTTATCTTTTTTAACAATTAAATAAATCTGCTTGTTTTATATTACCAGCAGTCAACTAAGTGGTAACCGCTGCTGCTAATAAGTCTGTGAATGTAAATAAATAAAAATGGCCGACATGTATCTCTGTGCGTCTTGCAGGCCGAACCGACTGCTGATCCTTCACGGGTTTCTAGACGAGAATGTTCACTTTTTCCACACTAACTTCCTGGTGTCTCAGCTCATCCGAGCAGGAAAGCCGTACAGCCTTCAGGTACGTTGATGAAACCTGCACTGATGTTTGGCTGGGAAAAAGATTTTTAACCAGGAAGGTGACAGAATCCAGGTCAGAACATCTGGAACATCTGGGATCTGAAGATTTAATTTTTCAGGCCTGGATGTTTTTGGAAATGAAAAGAGATTCTGGAAGTAGATTTGGATTCAGTGGCCTGTTGTCTAAATGTTGCATTTAGACAACAATTGTTCCATTGGATCTGATCCATTGGATGAACAATGGATCTGTTAATCCATTCACCCATCTGTTCATCCATTCATCCAGCCGTTCATCCATCCATTCATTCATTCATCCATCCATCCAACCATTCAGTCGTCTGTTCATCTATTTATCCAGTTTGGTTTTTTTTTTACCAGTGTGACGTTTGGAGCCTGATTCTAATCAAATATTCAACATAAATTTGTAGAAAACATTAATGATTTGAGTTTTGAATTTAGTAGATTTTTGTCATTATTGTGTAGAGACTCATTTTTTTATCAATATTTAGTTGCTTTTTTTAGCGTTGCACAGATTTTGTTTTAGAACGCTAAGATGTCCAAAAAGATTTCAGGGCCACACTTTAACTTTAACATTTTATATTTTAACGTGTCATTTTGATAGAGTTGGTCTTGAATTTGGTTTGGTTGTTCAACTTGATCTGTGCAGTACTATAAGATGAAGGAATACATTTTTAAAAATAATTAGTTTTATTCAGATTTTTCAAGTAAACAAAAAACACACAAATAACATAACAGAAATGGTACAAAATAACTTGAGATCATTTATTGATTGATTACAATCTTCTTAAGCTAGAATGTCCAAAATGGCTGCCAGATATCTTGAAGACTTGTTTTCTCCTTGTATATCAAACGCATCATTTAATGTACTTTTTTTCCCTGTTTCTCCAGATTTATCCCAATGAACGCCACAGCATCAGGTGTCCAGAGTCCGGAGAGCATTACGAGATTAGTCTGCTGCACTTCCTCCAGCAGAACCTCTGATAAGCCTCTCCACACGCACTAACCTTCCCTTCCTTCCTGCCTCTCTTTTCTCACTCTCAGCATTTATCCAAACCTGCTTCTCCACTTTACTTGACTTTATGATCAGTTGAATGCAATCTACTGCGAGCCTCATCACACCTGCAGAGCCGTTCACCAGTCTTAAAGTCCCAGCAGCATCTTCAGCATCAAAATATTGCTGGGATATCAGATCTTTGGTTGCCTTTCAAGTTTAATTTAGGAGTAAAGTGAACGGTTGTGTTAATCTGTGTCGCCAGCAGAGGTCGCTGTTCACCCAGATCATGAAACAATAAAGCCTTTTTATTTTCTTTGTGTTAAAATCCAGCAACAGGAGTAAATGTTGATGTTTAAAATGCTGCCTTATGTACTTTCATTAGCAATGCAACAAAATATACATGTGGACCATTTACAACAATGTTTTGATTTATTGGGGTTTTTTGGTGCCATTTAATTTAGCAACTGAATCAAAACTCACTTATCTGTCTCTGAATACAAACTGGTGTGATTTCAACACCCCCTGTTGCACACTGTATCGTGTTTTGCTATGAGATTTGTGTCTTATGCCTGTCACAGGTTGTTTTTTATGCAGTTATTCCAGAAAAATATATAAATTCCACATTTTTCTTAGGTTATACTATTTTAAAAAATCTTTTAGAAATGTTGGGAGTTATCTGGGACCTGTTCTTGATCGCTTGCTTTAACTTCCTGAAGAGCTTTCCTTTCTCCTGCTGCTGAGGACTTTTTGCACAGTACATTATATTTACCTTTGTGCCAAGAAGCTGACCTGAACGACGATGTTTGAGACAACAGAGGTGCCTTGCAAGAGTTTAGGAGCACCTGCTCACATTGAAAATAAATCAGGGAATCAGTCAGAAGACTCAACGTTATAATCTGCTGACCTTAATCGTTAGAAATGTATTGAAGAAATAAACTGAAGTGAACAATCTTCCCCCCCTCCCCGCCCAAATCTTGCAAAGTGGTCTTTATTTTATGTTTTTGTAAGCTTTCAGTTTGTATCCATTGCTGAAAGATTAAACTGCACACATCTTCACACCTTCCCAATAGCTTTTGTGTTAGTTGTTTTATATTCACATGTTGCAATGGGGTTTGGACCCTGTGATAACTGCCTGCTGCTCTATTATGGCCTGTTTTTCAGATTTTAAATGACACTGACGTTAAAGGCCGAGTGTCGTTTGTGTGACTTGAAAAACTCAACATGAACTTTTAATAAATATGAGTATAATTGAACCCAGATAGTCACATACACTATAAAAAAACATGTAACTTTTTATTCCTTTCTGACACTAAATCAAACCAACCTGGTCCGGTTTTGGGTCGGTTAAGATTGCAACATTCTTTTTTATTTACTTAGTAACTTTTCAGCAAGATAGACCTTTTTTTAAGTAAACTATTTCTTAATATTGATATTTCTGGCAGTGAAATATTGATATTTCACTGCCAGATTATTTCACTTATAAACATATTTTTCACATGTTATAAGTGAAATAATCTGTCAGTGAAACTAGTATTTCTATCTGTAAGAGGGAAATATTGACTTAAAACAAGCTTCTATATATTGCTGAAAAGTTTAGTCTTATTTCAGGTATGCTAAGATGTTAGCAGAAGAAATTAACAAAAATACTTTGTGTTTTTGCAGTAAAAATATAGGGAATTAAATTTGTATTGAATGAAATCCAGTGGCTTCTAAAATTAAAGTTTTTACACAAAAAATAAACACCTGAACAAAAGTTAACACATGAATAAACCATTTGCTTTGTTTTCTGCTGCCAAACCTTTTAGAAAACCAAACCATAGTTTTCTTTGTTTTCTGTCTGGTTTCTACTCTGAATTTCAGCCTGTTTGGTTTGGATTAAATATTAAAAAGTCTAGTGTTTCTATTGGAATGCACCTTGTTTAACAAAAACTGCTTTACATTAAAACATTGCAGTAAAAGAGTTTAAATTTTCCAGCATTATTTAAAGAACATCTTATAAATGCACTGGAAAAAGAGAATTGGGGAAAATGGGTTTGTTACATGTAATTAAATTAAGTTTGTCAGACTTAATAAACTCAATATGATCACTTGTGACCAGTTAACAGAATATATTTAAGTTAAATCACCTGTTGTTGTTTTTTAGTGTACATTACGAATGACTCAGAAAATAACTTCCAGCTTTTATTTTCCATGTTCATTTTTATTCATACAAATAAAAAGCATTTGAAACTAATAAAATGAGTAAAAAAAACAATATATTAAATAAGCAAAACGTAATTAAAGGAAATAGATAACATATAATAAAAAGTTCCCTCACAAAGGGGAATAAAGTCCCAGTCAACATGACTGAACGTTTCAGCTCAGACTCCATTTCCTCATATGCATTGCATAGAAATACCAGGCGCTCAGTGCATCAGCAGACAATAGTAATGTGCGTCGTCAGCGTCTTTTCAGGCTGTCAGTAGTTAAGGACCCAGATGTTCTCTGGGTTGAATGACTTTAGTGCTGCCGTCTTATTGCTTCTTTGAAACCGGAGCGATTTTCAGGAGAGTGGATCTGAATGGGCCGAATTGTCCCTGAAACGTGGCCCGTCTTCCCCCGTGGCGCTGAGGGAACTTCCCGTTGGGATTCGACTCTCCGCAGCTGCTAAACCACCAACCGCCTGGGAAAAAAAACACAGATGGAAAATCTTGTTTAGCTTCAATCGTTGGGCCGATTGGAGCGATTTTTAATCTGGATTCTGAGATGGTTTTGGTTTTGTACCTGAGAGCAGCGCGGCGCAGTTGGCGTCCGCAGCGAGGTCGTTGTCTCTGTCGGCTGTGGAGAAGGGAAGTCCGGACGCTCCGGTGGACTCGATTCCCTCCTGAACGCCAGACGAAGGGTCAAGGTCAAGGTGCAGAGCAAACTGCCTCTCCTCTCCGTCGACCTGGAACCGGTAGCGAGCCGCCTGGCGTCGCCCGGCCTCATCAGAGAGCTCGACGTGAAGGACGTACTGGCCTTGCTTGGAAATGGAGTGCATGTGGTCCAAACCAAGCCAGAACTCTCCTGTGAGATCAAAAATTTTAAATTACGTTTAGTTTTTGAATGTTGGAAAATTCTGACCTTTTTTTCCATTAAAATTTCCAAAACTCACCGTTGAGGTCGCCAAATCCTTTCCTGTAGCTCTCCCAGAGCTGGTTGAAGTTCTGAGATCCATCCTGGCGTTTTTGGATGACTGTCCAGCCGCCATCTGCAGAAAAAACAGGAAAACAAATCAGTTTTTCCCCTCCTTTTTTAATTTGTGAAAATATATTCTGATAGATCTCAGAAATGGAGTGAACAAACTCACCTGGAGTCATTTGACAGAGAACGTTGAAGGGTTTTGAGTTGTCAGGCTGAATCATGTAGACCCCGCTGACTCGCTGTCCCTGTGCAAACACATCCTGACAATCTCTGGCCAACCCTGCAAACAAAAGCACAACATGAGTCAGACTTTGTATTTTAGCTCCTTTTTGGCCATAAGTCACATTTAACAGCCTTGTTTTTGTTTTTAACGTTGCTGTCCTTTCTTCTGTACTTTGCTCTGTTTCTGATCGACTGCCAGTGAGTCAGACATCATAACTTAAAGTGCAAAGGTGAACTGTTTGGTTAAGTCTTTTTAATAGCTGTTGCACTGCAAAAACACAAAATCTTAAGCATTTTTGGTCTTGTTTCAAATGAAAATAACTCACAATTATCATTCCAGCAGCATTTAGGAGCTAGCTTTGATCAAATAATTCATTGATATTGACTAAGTGGAATTATAAACAAGCCTTAAATCTTGTTGAAACGTAATTTATAAGTTGGTTTTATTAGGAACTAAACCAAAATATTTGGTAATACTTTATTTTTGTGTTGTGTGTTTTAATTAAAATCTGCTCATTAGATTTATTGTTTTCTTGTTTTTCCAGAAAGAGTGAGTTTTGACTCGCCTAATGTTTTTTTAACGAGCTGAAACTGTAAAAAGTTACCTGCTTGGTTGAGCTCTGCCTCGCCTTTCAGCGCTCTTTCTTCGTCTCTTCGCCTGTGGGATTTCACTCTCTTATGCGCAACCTTCAGAAGAACAATCAGTGAAAGGTTAAAAAACATTCTGGTGTTTATTTGACGTCACAAAGCCGCAGGTTTGCTTCCAGGCGTCTCACCTTGTTCTGCAGGGCCTGCAGGTGCAGACTCTGTTTCTCCAGCTTGTCTTGTTGCTGCCTGATTTTCTCCACCAGCTGATCGATTCGTCTGTTCTGAGCCACCATCAGCCTCTGGACGAGGGGAACAAAAAGCTCAGCTTCAAACTTCTTTACAAAAATCAGCTTTTAAAGCGTCGAAGCTTTATTCCAACTCACCTGGATGAATGAAACTCTCCCGTTTTCGCTGTCGTTGCCATCCTTCGTCGGCTCCGTCAGAACCTCCTCCAGTCGGTCCATCCTGGACGTCATGACCTCCGCCTGCCTCTTCACCTCGCCGACCTCCAGCTTCACCTCCTCTCCCAGTTGGGAGAGCAGCCTGTACGTCCCCTGCGCCTCCTTGCTCTGGGTCATCAGAGCCTCGCCCTGCTGCTCCTGCCTCCTCTCCAGCTCCGCCAGCGTGCCGTTGACGGCCTTCAGCTGGCCGTTCACGTCTCTCATCTGAGCCTTGGTCTTGTCCACATGCTCCTTCAGGCCCTGGCCGAGCTGCAGGAGGCCGTGGGCCACGACGTTCACGTCGTCCCAGGAGGCGTGCTTCTCCCGGCGGGTTCTGTCCGACGGGAAGCCGGCGCCGGCGTGGACCAGGACGCTCAGGAGGAGGACGGTGACCTGGGGCATCTTCATGATTCTGGTCTTTGGGTTGTTTTGAAATCAGCGCTTCTTTGCGTCGGGCTCGAATCTCTTCAGTTGTCTGCTGCTGAATGGCTTCATGAGGTTTTTATAGCTCTGAGCTGCAGCAGGCGGCGCGCCTGATTGGCTGCTTGGAGGTGGAGGAGGAGGAGGAGACACAGGAAGGACGGAGGAGGGGAGAAACGTTCATACTGGGGAGCTCGGCTATGATGCAACTAAACATCTGGATTTCCAGACCAAACTGGTTATTTTTATGTTTTTCAGGTTAATACATTACTTTGTTCTGCATTCATAGAGGCTAAACAAAAAGTATTACATACTACATTTTGAAAGAATAAGAAAACAGTGAAATGTAAGTTTCAGGGCTGCAAAAACACAAAATCTTACCAAGTACTAAGATATTTGCTATAAAATAAGACAAAACTATCTTGAAAGTAACTTTGCACCATGATATAGGGCAAGATTTAAATCAATTATTCCCTGATATTGATAAAAACTAATAGTTCCACTTATAACATATCAAAATATTATGTCAAGTGAAATAATCTGGTACTTTTTAATCAGTATTAGGAAATATTTGACTCAAAAATCAATTAAATGTTACTTTGTTGTCTTATTTCAAGCGAACTAACATATTAGCAGTAGATAATTGACCAAAAAATACAAGATTTTGTGTTTTGAGGTGCAATGATAATTTTAGTTATCGTTCATTCTGACAATTAATAGGATTTTTTAAAAATTAGTAATTTAATTTTATTTAAGTTTTTATGCAATATTAGAAATATATTAAAAGATACAAATAAATAATTAAATTCAATAATTAAAAATGAGCAATTTCTTGCCTAAATCCAATAAATAGCATTAATTTAGCTTATAGGAAACGAAGCATCTGCAGCTAAATATAACATCATTACAGAGTCGGCCTATTAGGTTTGTTTTTTGTTTGATTAACTGAATTTTTTATTTTTATTTTTTACAGAATTTGAACCTGGGGAAGCTAAAACTGACATTTTAGGAGTTTTTTAAATCTTAAATGCTAAATGTAGATATCTTAACATTTTTTCATGTCTTTTTTTGAGTCATCTCCTCCAGTTAACAATTACTAAATTAGTTGGTGATCTCCATAATTTATAATTTAGCAGCCTTGTGTTGGAAGTCAAAACAACTGACCTTTAACCTTTGGCCTATATTTCCTCTCTTCTTAGACACTCGCGTTAACATCCATCAAACTCTGCAGAGTGGAAACGGCGCGGAGCGAGAAAAGTGGAACATTTTCCAGTTTGTGTGAGAAGTAGGGGAAAGTTCAACCCTGAGGCCTTTTTACTCACTGGTTCCTGACAATGAAAATCCTACACACACACACACACACACACACACACACGCGAGGCGTGCGTTGTCCCGACTGACAGAAAACGCTGAGGCATGCATGCTTTGTGTTCTGGCAAGTCGTAACTGGAATACGTCTTTACTCACCATGACTGAACGCTCATTTGACAAGATTAAACCAGCGTAGCTTTAGCAAGTAAATATTTGAGTTTAAGGTAGATTTAGTTCTGCCAATCATCTTTAAAGGGACACAAAGGCTGATCTGAATTTCACAAGATGTTTGTTTCAAATCAGAGGATCATTTTTGACTCCTTAAGTTTGAGTTTTACAAAATTAGAATCCCAGTGGTTAACAGTTTCATTCTAAAATGTGACTTTCATTATGTTCCAAAACATCCATCTTATAATCTCAGTTTAGAAATTGAAATTAAAATGAAGTCACTTGTAGACAGAACAGGTTTTCTGTTGCTTATTTCTAAGTCAGGTCAGGGAAGAGTGGGCACCCCAACATGGCCAAACGTACACCAGAGATCTCTCCACTTTCAGTTTTGAATATTTTGATTTGGTTGTTGTTGTTTTCTTTATTTACTCAAGGAAGCTAAACCATTGTTGACCGTCTGTATTTTTAGACTGCATTTACACCAATGCTGTTTGGTGTGCTTCAGTCAAACTCTAGTTTGTTTGTCTTGAACACGTTTCAAACTCAAGGCCCGGGTCCAAATCTGTCCCACCAGAGCTTTTTGTGTGGCCCTCAAGACTCCAGACTCTAAATTACACCAATCGGTCAATCCAGTTTTCTGTGATTGTGGAAATTCACACAAAATCAACAGATTTCGCATTTTTTCCTGCTAATTTATAACTAAGTTTATTGCAAATTTTCTTCAAAAATGGTCAAAAACGTTGGGTTTACTGACCACTAACTCCCACCTGTAGGTTTCAGTATTTTGTACTGGAACTCAGTGTTTCGGCTGCTTTGCAGTTTTCTGGGAGTTTGTTCCAGACTTGTGGTACATAGATGCTGAATGCTGGACAGAAAACTAGTGTAAAAACGTTAAGAACAACTGATTTAAAACGCTTTAAAGCAAAACTGGAAAAAAAGGATGATGACTCATGACTTTGACGCAGGACTATAGTTTTAAAACTAATCTGATCAAACAAAAACACTTCGGGAGACGCCTGTTATTGAACTGTTTCTTTGTTGTACCTACAAGCTAAGTCTTATTTTCGGTGCTGAATTTTACGGAGGTGTCAGAGTCTTGGTTTGCAGGGTGGAGGAACGTTTTGTTTTCACGTTGGGAAAACGTTGCCAGTGTTCCAGAGCACGTAGCGCTGCGTGCTGCAGCTCCGCACGTACGTCCTCGAACCTGCTGCCCCCGTCAGGCAGCACTCCAAATGGGTCCAGTTTGAGCAGCGGCACGAATCACTTTTCCTATCCCAGCTGTGTCAGGACACAATGTTCGACTCGCATTACCAGGCTGAGTTTGGAGCCTGGGCTCAGCTGCAGCAGCTGTTTCCTGCCTGGGCTGCGGAACCGCTGGGGATGTGGAGGAATCAGCAGGACTGGACTTTCTTCCCTGGTTCTGCCTCTGGCTACCAGAGCGTCTGAAAATCATTAAACCAAACCTGGAAAGTCGTCTCTGGTTATATAAAGGTTTTTTTTTTGTTTGTTTGTTTTTTTGTCCGGAGTTAAACTTGTGGATCTTTAACCTTTTTTAGCTCATCATCGCCAGGCATCTGGTTGGCTTTATGTGGAAACTTCAAACAAATGGATGAGTGAAACTTTACCAGGAAAAGAAAATGTTGGCTGAAACAAGAGAATCCTCTTCAGCTTTGCAGACTTGTTATAAAATACTATTGCAAAGCTAACATGTTTTTATTGATATTTGCACCAAAATAGACCTTTTCTCCTTTTATCTTCGCCAAATAAAAATCTAATTTATTCCGACTGGACAGAAAACATTGAGGTCTGGAATTTGATTAGAATATTTTAATGTTTTGCATGCTTCAAACCATTTTATTGGCGAAAGTTGCAGCAAATCTGTCATTCTACCACCACTATGTTTTACTGTTTTACTGAAATGCTGCATTTTCATGGATGCAGTCATGAACATTTTCCTCATCTGGGCTGGATAAGCCGTCCAGTTGCTCTTGGAGTGATTTTGGTCCAGGAGCGTTTACCACTGTCCCAAACCTGTTTGTTTCTGATCTGTTTTTTAAATTTCTGGGTTTGACATCTGACCCGAAGTAACAGCGCTCTAGTTAAGTCAGAATTTCAACATGGCGATACTCTAGCTTTTACAAACACATACTTTCCATGAGCAAACATCACTTTTAATTTGTTCAGTTTAGAGTTGCAGGCTCAACATGTAACATTGCTTTTTAGATGCACTCTTATGTCTCATATAAAATAAATGTGTTTTCACCTCATCTTACTACTGTTGATGCGAGGAGCGGCCATATTGAAACGCAAAGTCCTAACTGGGTTCAGTCACGAGTTGTTCCCAGTTTTCCAGTGGGAAATTTGACTTCGGAGGGCGTTCCAGTTGATTTGGGAAGTTGGGATTTCCCAGCTCTGAGTACAACTGGAATGCAGCAAAACTCCCTCGCTCTTTGGTTACCTGGCAATGGCTAGGTAACACTCAAGTGTTGAGTAACTTGTAGTTACCTAGCAACAAGCTGATGAGTAACTTGTTTGTGGTTACCTAGCAACAAACTGATGAGTAACTTGTGGGTACCTAGCAACAAGCTGACGAGTAACTTGTGGGTACCTAGCAACAAGCTGACGAGTAACTTGTGGGTACCTAGCAATAAGCTGATGAGTAACTTGCGCAGCAGCAGTTTAAGGTTTTGCTACCGTGCCTCATAACTGCTTAAAAATAATAAACAGCATGCAGTGAAAACTGGGGATAAACAGTTCAGGTTGGCAGTATTTCAAATATTTAAAACAAAAACTAATCAATAATTATTGATATTGACCGATGTGAAACCTTTATTTTGTAATATGTTTTTCAGCCGTATCACCACACCCTATTGATCAGTGATCTTCTTAATTTAACAAAACAAATGATGACTTTTATTTAAAGGCTGTCAGGTTCATTCAGATAGTGTTTTTCAGTAGATCTATGAAGTCATTTGGAAACTTATCTTATATATTTACTCTGCTTATCTTTGTCCCAATGAAAATGTGATTATCTGAGACATTAAGGGTGGGACAAATACTTTTCCAAAGCACTGAACAACTAAACTTCAGATATGTTTATTGATGGGCAACGTTGTGCTTAGTAGACTGGATCTGACGTGCAGAGCGACACACACACGCAAACACACCAGGCTTACAAGATCCGGACCGGTGCGCTGCTCGTTGTAAACAATGGACCACGTCTGTCTGTTAAAACGCTGAGTGACTCATTTCCTCCTTTCCACAGGAGGAAGTTTCAGTTTTCTCAGATCACCACTTTGAGTTTTCATCCTCTGTTTGGTTTTATTTCAAATGTCATTTGATTTATTGTGTCATAATTTATCAGTTGTAAAGCTCAAAACAACTACGACTATACTCACATCAGGCAAATGCAACACAAGTTAAATTCTTTGGTCCATATGTGACACATATTCCACTTTTTATGTCAGTCTGAACGGCCCAGTTCTGATCTGTTCACCCAAACAAAATAAAAAATCAGATTTTTCAGATCTGAACGATGATGCTGCATTTTATTCTACTTTTATGTGATTGATGACATTGGTCATAATTCTGCAGCAGAAGAAGCCAGATCGGATGTAAACAATGGCTGAAAATATTAAGAAAAGATGAAAAATGAAGTTTGTTCCACTGAAGAGAATCACTTCACAATCCCACCACTCCTGACTTTGAGTCAATGCTCCATGAGTTGTGGTTTCTTTTTATTAGTTTCCTTCACCTTGTTGCGATTTTGTAACGTTGTCATCTGCCATCGTTGCGTAAACTTGATGCATAGATTACAGCATCCATTATTGCTTTCGTAAACAATGCGCTGCTTTGCGACATCAACGTTCTTCTGCGTTCTGCGGGTGTAAATTAACACAGAAGTCTGATTGCAGTGTCATCATTTGAATAGAATAGAAAAATATCCTTTATTGGACCACAATGGGTACAAAAATTCAGTGGTATGTACCTCAATGCAAAAACAATCTGATTTCAGCAAAAACTTGGCATGCTGTGTGGACGCCTCCTTAATTATCACCATTCAAGGAAATAGGTGTCAGATTTGTTTTCTTTGGCATATTGGTGCAAACATTTATAAGCAGAAATAAATTAACTTGATTAAAAACTGACAGCAGAATGTTATAAATATATGAAAATTATAACATAAGCAGAAAACAAAATGAAACCAAAATATTCCAGGTTGTCTTAGATTTGGTTTCACAAGCGATGACCTAACTTCCCATGGATCTCAGTTTAATGTTTCTGTGTCAAAGTTCAAATGTAGATAAAGCCTTATTTAGGCCTACATTTAAAGATAAAATATCTATAACACCAACAGCTCCTCTATCACAGCTCTGGGTGACACTGACTGATGAAATGTGAACTGATTCTACAGCTTATCTCAGAGTTTATAAACCAAACGCCGGTGGAGCCGGTCTCCTATTCGTAGAACGTCCTGAAACATTCCTGAAATGTCTGTGATTCATGATGGGAGGGCTGCACAGATTATAGCAATACAGCATGTTCCCTCATGCACATGGGCACGCATGTAACTCCACAGAGCGATGGAGGTGTTTTACAGAAACCAGTGAGTTAGTGTGTGAAAGGTCGGGCTGCTGTTGCGTAGCTGGTATGTTGCATCAGCCCATTGGACTGTGTTTGGGATCAGGCGTGCACAGCTGTGAGGCCGCATGCAATGAGATCCAGAGTTAGAGAAACGCACACAGAGAGGCCGCTGACTGATCAGAGGGTATTTTTAACTCCTGTTGGGACCTTTGACCTCTGGTTCTAAGAGTTATTGGTTACTTCACAGAGCAAACACCAGAATGGGGGAAAGGGAAACAAGATGGCGGAGAAGTTGCTAAAACTCCAAAATACATTTAGGTAGATCTCAGTAACAAAAAGGTTGATTTGTCTCAGTAAATCAGTTCCAAAAATTTATATTACATAGTTTAATTAATTCCTGAGTGATAAATTTCCTACTGCGGCTATTAGGGCAATACTTAAAAAAGGTAAAAAATTGTATAAGTTGCAGGAGAATAAAATCATAGTATTACAAGAATAGTCGTGAGAAAAAAGTCGTAGTATAAAGTTAAAATAATACGAGGTCATATTATGAGAACAAAGTCGTTAAATTTATGACTTTATTCTTGTAATTTTATTTGTATTAATTTCTTAGTGTGGCCATAATAGCTTTGTGGTAAATTATCTTTTACTCTGGCTTACAGCTAATGAAAACTCAAAATTGTTTTCGTCCATTCACTCAAACGTGTGTCTAACTCGAGGTCCAGGCCATTCGGGTCAAATTTGGCCCAAAACAACCATTTCTATGGTAAAAATCCAGAGTGTTGCTCTGGGCTCCTATGTCCTATTTTTTAAAGATAAAAGTAAATTTTGCGTTTTATTCAATGAAGTCCAGTATAAAGTTTCTGCAGTCTGTGATGATTTATGGTGCCATTTTATCTGGCTCACTGTGTTTTATCAAGTCCAAGAAGCTCCAGACCACTAGGGGGAGTCAGGAGTAGGTAAACTACATAAATATGCTGCTGTTAACATTGTAAATGACTGCATGTTTGAAAAATATATGAGGTATAACACGCCTTCTCTTTCTTAACTGTGAATTTCTTCTAGAAATCCCAATAAACCACCGTCTTTACTGATGGCCTCGTCCCGTGTGACTCGGTTGGCTCCCCCTAGTGGTCTGGAGCACTTACGTTTTCTGGAGCGTTTTGTACTTGCTGTTTTGGACATTTTTTTCCTTTGATTTTATTTCCTGTTTGCAACATTTCTTCTGTGGTTGCAGTGTTTTTCCATTGCATCCATTTATTTTGCGTTTTGAAATTCGCGCTATTCATGTTTGCCATGTTTTTTCTGGAAAAAAAAAGAAGTCAGAATTGTGAGAAAAGTGTGGAAAAAATTATATTTTATTAGATTTAGCTTTTTTTCCTAAATGGCCCTAATCCTTTTCCGTATTCTTAATACCACGCAGAAATCTGTTTTTATCCTCAATGTATTGTATTTTCAATTTTAGGAAAAATTATTATTAAAAAAACTATTATTGCTGTTGTTATTATTATTATTATTATTATTATTATTATTATTATTATTATACATTTTAAGATTTGTATGTGGTCCAATTGTAAAGAAAACATCTGAGAAATTGAAGTATTTGATAGAAATGAAATATTTTGATATTTGGTTGACATTGCATGTTTTGTCAGCTGGAGGCAGCGAGATCATGATGTCTAATTTTAATTATGTTATAAAAACTTTATTTTACAATACTTTAGTCTTTATTACAGGCTGTGATAAGGTGTCATTATCATTACTCCAATAATAAAACAATACAAATCTACAGCCTGATTTGTGCCTTTATTTATCACATTCTTGCCTTAAGATTTGTCTCAATAAATTAATCGCATTATAAATTAAAACAAACAATAATTTTATTTGCATGACTGAATGTTTTTCTCTTTTTTATCTTTCTACCAAAAACTGGATGACAAAAGTCTTCAGTTTGGTGCTTTTGTCTCAACTTTTGTTTGTTCATTATAATAATAATAATTATTATTGTCTATCACAATAACCAGCTACGTCTGTTTTTCTGCTCGTCTCCCACAGTGGACGGTTTGTTTTTGTTTGAGCAGATTCTGTATTTTGGGCCGGGCTTCTGGCTCGTTTTAACGTCTCCATTTCGCGTCACGGTTTTTAGCTGAGCAGCAAAGTGGGTGAAAGGTCGCTCTCGTGCACGGCTCGTGCGCGGCTCGTGCACAGCACGTGTGCGGCTCGCTGATGTCACGAGGGATTCAATAATAGCAGCTGTTATTTACAAACCAGAGGCTGATACTCCATCCTTTCGCTTCCATCACTGCGACCTTTTACCCAGTTTCCTCCTCTCCTAAACTCTCTGCATCCCTGTGTTTCTCCTCCTCCTTCCCTTCGCAGTCTGCCGTTGCACTTTCACCCAGAGAGAAAAGATGTTTCCCCGAGGCGTCTTTTCTGATCTCAGAGCTGCAGACTTTGTGAGTCAAAGGTCGCCCAGTGTGTTGATGGCGAAAGCTGCTGGTTTTTTCCTTGTTTTTATGAGATGCTTGGTTCATTCTTTTGGGTTTTATGAGAGCAGTAAAACATTCAAAGTAAGCATTAAAACCCACCAACCCCCCCCCAAAAAAACAGCCTTCTGTGTGGAAATGATCGTTTACAAATTCTTGTAGGGTGAGGAACTGTTGACATGTACGTCATTACTCTGCCGTGTTTTTGGTGATAAACTTCCTTTTTGCTGATTCAAAACAGGCATGTCGGCTTCTATCCGATCCTCCCCTCAGGATCAAGTTCTGGTCAACGGTTCCTTTCACCTTTTACCTACTTCTACATTAACTGTCATTTTTGTTGATACTTTTTTAAAAACAAAACTGTATTTAGCAAGTTTTGATTGACTTATTTCAAAATTCAGCAGTTCTGCTTGTTTGATTTTTAATTTTATTGTTTATTTGACAGCGACATAAGAGAAGGGAAAAATCTTTAAAACTCATTGTTACAGAACTACAGCATTTTTATAGTGTATTAAATATCACTAAAATGAATATAATATTTCAGTTTTTTGTACAGGGGACCATAAAAATGTGGTTGCATATAAATTCAGCTTAATGTGTCTCTGTTCAGAAATGTCTGACACAACCCAGTGGCATTAAAAAGGTTAAAAAAAATTATATTAAATCATCACAACAGATAAAAAAAAGTAAAATAAACAAATAAAATAGCTTCATTTAAATAAAGCCACATATTTGTGCAGAAATATTATTAAATGTTTGGAGAAAAGCTTTTTATCGGAGCTTGTTGATAGAAAGTGTAATAATCCAAATTAATTCAGAGCATCCTGACAGAAACACACCACCTTAAACAACTCGGCACCATTTTGTTGAGTTTAATACTCAACTTTCAGAAAGCTTAGCTGGTTCTTTACAGCAGATAAAAATCTTAGTTTTGTCTCTTTGTGGCGTTAGATCTTCTCTTTAAAATGTTCGTAAACATCTAAAACCTGGAACTCGCCGTCTTCTTCATCTTTTGTCCATGAGACGTATTCATGCTCTCAGTTTGGACTTTTACTTCTGACCTTTGACCACCATGTTGCAAAACTCACATTTTCCCCATTTAAAGTCCAATAATGGCGATTAGTTTGCTGCTGAAACCTGACTAACCTCTGCTCTACTTTTAAGGTAAACCCCTAGTGACCTTCCCGTTCTGTGGCGCCGTTGGGTCGATCAGGTATTGGGTCCAGACGGTGGCTGTTTACTCAGACGGTTCGTGGGTTCGCTGCTTGTCCATCACCTCAGCTCCGCTGCAGGTCATTCTACTCTTTTATTCGCCTTTGGCCCAGAAACCACAAGGTGAAACCAGCGTGTGAAAAAAACACGTGTTTGTAACGGCACATGGAGTTTGGACTTACTCAGGTTGCCGAAAATCAATTGATGGAAACTGGAGAACGGTTTGAATTGAGCTTGAAAGTTCTGATAAGCTGGACTTTTTCATGTTTTAATAACCCAGAAGTTGACTAAATAAATCAAAAATTATTCGAAGAGAACTTTTTATAAGAACTTTTCATAACACAGAGGTTTAAAAGACGGATTAGGCACAAAACATACATAAAACATTTAATTTCGCCTTGGGATTAGTAAAGTATTTTTGAAATTGAATTTAATTGAATTTGAAACCAATAGAAACAATAAATAACCAAGTTAAGCAAACAGATTAGTCTACAAATAATTAAATAAGAGATAAATCAATCAATTATAGAGAATGAGGAACTATGGAAATTTAACTGAATAAACAAAAACCCCTAAAAATAAAACATTTTCTGAAACTTAATAAATTAATTGTCCTTATAGCTCAAAGGTCAGGGGCTCTTTGGGTTTTCACAATGGCCCTTAATAATTTGGACTAAAAAATAAAAAGCTACCGTTTCTAAATTTAGATAACAAACGTGGGTTTTTAACAGTTTTCAGTTTATGTCTTCAATATTTGCTTTTAATCCCCACAAAGATTGACACTAAAAGGATTAATAATATGATTTTAGATCCGTTTTTCTTCTCTTTCTTTGCTAATTTTATGTATACCTCCTAAAATAGAAATAAATTAATTTTTTATAGTAGATATTTATCTAATATTATGAGGTTTTTCTTTTCTTTTCCATAAATTTGTGTCTCTAAAGTTTTATTTGGCTGGCCTGACAGTAAAAGTGGCTCTCTAAAAGTTGCCTCTGATCCAGCTCCTTTTCCACAGTTTTGATCCAAAACTATATAAACATCCATTCTATACTTTTCATGTTTCTATATAAAAACATTTATTTAATTAACTTTTTGTTTTGCTAAATTCGGTATATCCATTACTTTTTATTTAACATTTATTTTACAAATGTTGCAGTCAGATGCCCGTCTGCTTGACAACAAACTTTTCTGGGTTCAGTGAAGTTGAAAACTTCAACCGATTCTCCCTCACAGGATCGATAACCTATAAACTGACCTTTGACCCATTGTAAACGTGCAAGCAGAAAACGAGAAGCAACTTCTCAGTTTAAGGATGGAAGAGAGCTGAGGAGGGAAAGGAGAGCGATTCTCCAAAGTTACACATGCAGTTCTCTAATTCTGCACTTTTTGATTCATAAACTATCTGTTGTAACATTATACTGAAGTGGCAAAATGGAGAATGTTCCTGAAACCTTTGAACAGTTTGATGGCTGAAAATCTCCATGGTATCTATAATTGCATAAAAGTAGTTTACTTTGTTCGTTTAGCGCACTTAATTTTGCCTAATTAATTTTTCCAGATAAATTCTAAAGCGCTAATTTGCTTTACTGTTTTGTTAATGTTCAATAAAGTTCGACGTCTGTGATGAAGTTTTGGTTATTGACTTTTTACAAATCTTCAAGTAGCTAGATGTTAGTATTCATGCTCTTATTTTGAAGTGAGCGAAGACTGTTTACCCCGAAGCTCCATTTCCTTTCCTCTCCTTCTCCATCCTAGAGCAGCAAATGTCTTTAGTGTGTACCCAGAATGCATTGCAGTAGACCTACAGTAACAATTTAAAGTCTACTGATGTCCTGTTGGTGTGTAGCCCTTTAGAGTCAGTAAAACTAATGTGGATGATTTGTGCTTTAGGGTTAGCATCGCCCATCGCTTCTGGAAATTATGCCAATGAATGAACCAGATTAGTAGGGGTCCACAGTGAATAATTTTGGCAGATTGTATTTATTTATTTATTCTAAATTTTTGGACAAGAGGTAGAGCATAATCTAGACAGATTGGCTATCCATCACAGGTCAAGATGGATTTTTCCTATTTTCTCCAAACTCCTGAGTTTCAATGTGTTGCAAACTTAACAATTAATCAGTCAGCCAACATAAATTGCAGCTCTAATTTATATTTACCTGTTAACACAATAGCGATAGTTAGCGCATTAGCTCGCCTAGGCAGGATGCTCACATTGTTCTATACGCCCACTGGTGGCGAACTGCTGTAACTACAATTTAATGCCTCCCTCAGTCCGAGTAGGAGAAGTAATTTCTATAGTCAAACAGAAGTCTTCAATGTAACTAAGGGAGGCAGTGTAATTATTTCTAATGTCTAACGCATCAAGACTGCTGTCTTTAAAAAGTTTTGGGAAAGCTGTAGGGTTTCTGAGAACCAAAGTGTTTATGATTCCTTCCTGTCTCACCCTGTTTGGACTCTCCTTGAGAAAGTAAACGTGTTGTTCTGCCATGGACTTGGCTCTTTGAAGGCTGACGGACAGCTATCCTTCTGCCTCCATCCTGTCAGTAATGGTCACGGCTCAGTGGGGAAATGACTTTATGGGTTATTGTTCTGATAAAGAGCTGCAAAGGTTTTGGCATCCAGGCTTGTTTTTCCTCTCGGGTCGGTCAAAGCCTCCAAAAGTTTCAACAGAGTTGTCAAAAAGAGTTGCCGTAAAAGAAAGAGCACAGTGGCGATCTTGGAAAGTTCAGCTTTTACACCCAAAAACAAAATATTATGTCTGATATCTTGATTCATTTCAAAACATCCAGAAAAAATAAGTTAAAACAATTTTTTTTTTTTTTTTAAAAATGGATCTGTCTCATAATTTTGGCATTAAGTAAATATAAATAATTGAATTAAGTCTGATGTAAAACAGGAAAATTGATTTAATTGAGGACAAAGTGCGTTTTTATACAGTGAATGTAAACAACTAATTTCAATACATAACTCAGAGCTGGAGATATGGTATCTTTATTTTATCTTTTAGTTTGTTAGACACAGATTCTGTTTAAAGATAATGGTTGTAAATGAAAAATTTAAAGATGGGTTTATCATTTAAACAAACAAAAACTCAGGTTTCTGGTACAGTGTGATAAATTTGTATTGATGTTTTAGAAAACTATTTAATTTCTAGTTATCCACAAGGCTACGCTAGAAATATGCATGTAAATATAAAAAAATATATAAACTTGTATTCTAGACTAAATTAGTCTGTCATAAGAAATAAAAATAAAAGACAAGAACAGTTGCTAATGTTTATTAAAGCTCAAAATGTCGCTATAGTCAGACTGGACGCCATATTTAGCACAGAGTAGCTGCTGCAGGCCAGCACTGTAGAGAGACAAGGGAACCAAATAATCTGCAAACATTAAATGGTTCACAAGATGGTTACCAAAACATCCGGTGTTACAATCACTTCAAAAATCATCAAAGTACAACTTAAAGAGACCAAGAGGCAAAATTTAACTTTGTCTGATTCCATTAGATACAAAGAAATTTTAATTTTACTTCGATTACAACAACTGCACAGCGACATTTTAATCTACTATTATAGGAAGAAATTATTGTAATTGACGTAGGTATGAACAAATTGGCATCCAGGTGTTTTTGCTGCCCCCAAGTGACGACAAATCCCGAGTAAAGTCATTATCACTGCAGCTCTTTGTGCTCCAGATACCCTCATTTCCTCCTTGTGTCTCTTTTTAAATTATCCATAAATTAATGTTAAAGTTGCGCTCATAAGACTTATGAGGGTACATGAATAAACAGTGCTGGCTCTCCTGGTCTCTCATGTGTTGCGTGCAGATCAGAAGCACAAAGGAACCTGATTATTTCCTCTCTTTGTTTGAATGAAGGCACTCTGTTTTGAAAGAGATTGGTTGTACAGCTTAAGTTAACATTCATTTCGATAAATTAAAATATACAAAACATGGCAAAATTACACATGAAACCCAGTGTGTAACAAGAATATACTGGTGACAAAAACGCAAAGAGGGGAGGAGTTGACGGTTACTGGTTGCTATGGTAACCGACTGCAACGTGGCTTAATCATCCGAAGCAACTGATTCAGTGAAGTAGCTAATACTGTAGGTTATTTGCGGCCACGTATACAGGTCATTCTCCCACCCTCCAATAGCTGTAGGTAAAAAAATATTGGCACATTTAATCTGTGACAGCTGGCGTTCCCACATATTTTATAGCCTAAAACGTCTGCGAAAGCCGGCTAGCGCGTCGCTAGCATGTAAACAAATACCGGTTCCGGTTTGCGGCGGAAGTTTCAACCATAATTCGTGCAAAGCTTCATGGGGGCTAGAAATACAGTGGATAGCAGAAAATAATTTGTTGACTAAACAAAATGTATTTAAAAAATAAGTTTGAAAAACTTCACATCTTCAATAATGTTTTTAAAAACCCAGTTTGTCGGCCATTGTTGATATGAACAGAGCCAAAACATAGCAATATTTCACGTTGCTTCTCTCTTTTTCACTCAGCAGCATCAAGGACTCTGAATGGGATTGGTTAAAGGACTAAGCATCAAAAGTAGAATACTTAAAGAACTAAACTGAATTAAATGCGTCTGAATGGTGTCAGTATCTTTGCTCAATAGCTGCGGTTTCATTACAAACATGAGCAAGAATTTGTCGTTATCCTGCTAACACAATTGCTCTGGTTCCATTAATTCCACACAATTAAAAATACGCGTGAATAAGATAGTTCACACGTTAAATTACTAAAAAGCATATTATGCTCCCTTCCTCCAACCACTTCCTGTTGTCTTTGTCTTTTCTGCAAGTAGTAACATCCGGTTGTTGGTCACATGACTTGTGTGATGCAAAAAAAACCTGTTTCCTTTGCAGTTTTGCAAAATACACTAATTTCGATACTGTCAAAAAAAAACAAATCCTAGTAAAAATGTAAAAAAAAAAAAATAATGAGTTTTTTCGAAATTGCTGTTTTCATTTTTTTATTTTTTATTTATTTTTTTATTTGCTCAATTATATGGTGAATGGAGATGCAGCTACATTGATGTTCTCACACATGGAAATTAAGCAGCTGAACCCTCTCCTCTTCCTGTCTGACGCCTGTGAACGTGGATCGGGGTGTTCAGTTTTTTGTTGCTTAGTTATTCCTTGAGGCAGCATCTTGCTCTTCCTGCTGGCTCGTTACGACCTCAACGCATTGTTCCCTGTGATCACCGGAGAACCGAGGCTTCCTGCCTGACAGCTCTGCAGCCCGAAACGCTTGCGAGTTCCTGATACGTTTCTGCTTCATGTAGCTCTGCACAGCACAGTGGAGGGTTTCTTTCTAGGTAATGAGAACAGAATGTTGCATTTAGGGAACAAAAACAACCAAAAACTTATGGCTAGATCACATGTAGCAAGATATATAGGAAAACTAACAGGCACGTGCAGAGGGGGGCGAAGGGGGCTTGAGCCCCTGCCTCTTTTATCCTTGATGCCCCTAGTGCCCTTTTTGAGTTGTTTTTTTCTTTTAAATTTTTTATTATTATTATTAATCTGTGTGTCAGAAGGCCTGCTTGTGCCCCTCAGCAATAATATTTAGCTAAATATAATAATTCATCAAAATAAACTAGTCTGGCTGCCCTCAGTCTAATAATGACTCTGTTTTTCTGCCTCCATGTTGTTCAGACACCGGGTCCTTGGTGAGGAGGAGGAGGGCGGATCTGTACCCTCTAACTATTAAATTATGGGCAAGAATATTTTTTCACACACTGGTTTGTAAATAAAAACGTAGGTCTGATGTTGACGTTAGAAAAACTGTTTCTATTTATATTTTCATCTGATAAGAGACATACAACGTATTAATGCGCCAAAACCAGTTGCGGTGATCTGTATTTGTCTGTGTCTAATTTAATTTCAAACATGTTTCCCCTGTCTGATGCTGTTTTATTCATACAAACGCCTCTGTATTTAAAATATTTTATAACAGGTAGGATTTTCTAGTAAAAGGATCAGTGCAGACATCTACAGCTTCAGATGAAGGAAGTGATCTTCTTGTGGTTTCGCCATGTATATAAATTGTTCCAATGCTAAGCTAAACATAACTCCTAAGCTTCCACTTCAGTCCCATCATTCAAATAATGTTATCCAATGTGTTTAACATTAACACAACCTGCTATAGTTTTCTGTTTGTAAACATGACTGTAGCAGTTTTGGACGCGTAGCACGGACAGATAGATTTAGCTATCTATCCGTGCTGAAACCACAAGAAGATCACTTCCTTCATCAGAATATCCTACCCGTTTAAATGAAAAGCACTAATCAGATGTTTGCACTAATCCTTTTATGAGAATATCCTACCTTTTAAAAAATATTTAATGTAGGAGACATTTATCTTTTCCTGTGTTTATCGCCACCTGGGGGCATATTTCATTTTGAGTTCTGAGTCTGTCTAAAAGGTGGTTGGGTTATTTAATAAAAGAGTGTTATTAAACTAAAATATTTTAAAATGTAGGGACAAGGTCATAAAGCCAGGTATAAATAAAATAAATTAAAGCTTAACTTAACCTTTGACGAAATAAAACAGATAAAACGAAACTTCCACAGGTAGGACGCATCGATAAGAAATCTGCTGAGTAAGCAGTGTGTGACGTAGCATCGATGTCCGCATTACCACAAGGTAGGACGGATTCATGGGTAGCACAGATAGTCAGAACACCTCTGGAAAAGGGGTTCAGTGATGCAGGGAGATTAAAGAAGTGTCAAATAAAATATTTAATAAAATCCATCTTACTAAGGTGAATATTAATTCTATATTCAAGAGAGAATTTGATGTAAATTGTATGTTTTGTGATTCATATCCTTAAGCTGCTGTCCACCTGTTTTGGCACTGTCCCTTTGTTGGTGCTTTTTGGCAGAATCTGTGACTTTATCCACAACAACATAGAAGCACAATTTATGCTGTTATGGGAAGATGTCTTACTTGGCCTCACTAAAAGCATGCTGAACAATTCTGAGTTTCTCATAAATCCTTTATTGTTACTAGTTAAATATCATATCCATTGTTCCAGGTAGGAAAAGCCATGCCTTGCTGCATTTTACAATGAAGTTAAGTTTTATATCAAAGACTGACAATAAAAAAAGCTATTAAAACAATTGAAATCTGTACTTCTTTGAATGTACTGTTGGGAACTGAAGCCCCTTAGCTTTTTCTTGAATACTATATATCTGTATTTATCAGTATTGGTTTTTCTTGAGGCATATCAAATGTTTCACTCTGTGGTTTTACAGTGTATCTGCGAATAAAGTAAAAAAAAAAAAAAAAAAAAAAAAAACTCCCTTTTTACAAAAGCAGGAGCAAGTGCAATGGCAGAAAATGATTTCTTCTCAGCAAAAGTAGAAGTTTTAGAGAAGAACCGTGGGAAGCTGAAGAAAGAAAATGGGCAGCTTAAAGACACAGTAGAAAACTTGAGGAGGGAAATTGAGCACCTCACTAGCATCAACAATGCAAGGAGCTGGCTAGCAGAAAATGAGATGATTACTAATCAAAATGAACATTACAAAAAACTGATTAGGACACTCAATTTTGACTTGGAGGAAGCGAGATCAACAATCCAGCGACTGAAAAGCGATTATGATGCCATGGTGAGACTAGATGTGCTCCTTGAACGGACACAAAAGACGATAATAAAACATCCAGAGGCATCATTGAGAGAGAAATCAGAAGAACTAGAAAGGCTTGAAGCATACAATGGTGAGCTCCCAGATGAAATTTTTGTTTTGAAGAAAACATTCCAAAATTTAAAAGAAAAAAACAGATCAGAAACAAGAAAAAACTCCAACATATTAATTCCGGGGTGTCAGCAAAATCCGATGAAGGTCCCCCAAGTGAAGAAACCCCAGACCGGAAGAAAACTCGAGACCAAATATGTTACAAAGAGTCGCGCATATTTTGGTCGACATGTACCAATCAGGAACAATGAGATACTGGTTGCCACCCTGGATTTTTTAATTTCTCAACGGGATCTTTGGGGGTCACTGGCACCAGGAGCCTTGGGGGACGCTGGCGGCAAAGTGGGCCCAATTTGTCATTTTGTAACTATTTTTTTGACTTTTTGCAATAAATTAAGGATATTTTTGAAATCCATTTAACATCTCTGACTGGTCTGTGCAAAACCCTCACACTCTGGTTTAACAAGTTGTCCAGTAAATACATTTGTTAAATGTTTTAATTGCAAAACTGATTTAAAATTTATTCAATTTTAAATAATTTTCCTGTGCAAGTTTTAAAAAAATATATAAATAGCTTTTGCTGAAAGATTGTGATCTTGGTATTATTAATCTGTCAGGATGGGTGGAGTGTAGGTGGTGAGGTAGATGCCGGAGAGCCAGGTAAGATGAATAATGGTGGTTTATTTGACAAACAGTCATCCACAAAAAGTCCACAACAAGACTGGCAGCACGGCTGAGCGGAAACCAGGGCTCACACCAGTAGCATGGACAGAACGACAGGCAGTGCAGAATGATGGGACACAAGACGAGGACCCGACGAGGAACAAAGGACACAGGTGGGACTAAATACACTGAGGGCAATCAAGGGAACAAGACACACCTGGGAGTAATCAGGGGAGACAGGACAACACGGAGAGCACAAAGGACACAGACTCAAAATAAATACACAGAAAAACACGAAACATGACAATCACTATTTAGTGATTGCCTTATACACTGCCTGGCCAAAATAAAAGTCGCCACCTGGATTTAACTAAGCAAATAGGTACAAGCCTCCTATTGGATAATT
>CAEFZX010003295.1:0-68817 GCA_903066825.1 Alfaro cultratus
GTGGGGGGGAGACAGGATCTGAGGTGTGCTAGGACCAGCCGCTCCAAGCACTTGGTGATGATGGGGGTGAGGGCTACCGGGCGGTAGTCATTGAGTCTGGTTGGGTTGGAGTTCTTGGGGCAACTAAAGTAAAAAATTAATGAGGTACTAAGTACAGAATTAAATTTTTTTTTTTAAATCAAAAATAACTAGTAGTTGTAGCCTACATTATTTACTCTTTCCACCTCTGCTGGCATGTATAAACATTGATAAGCAATCGTATACTGTAGCATCTGCAGTAACTTTTTATCTTTGGCTATATTGGCTAAATTGTACTGGTAACACACATTTGAAAGCTTCACAGCTAATTAGCAGATTAGCTTCCACAGTAAATCACACTGCATGGGGGTTTTATGGTTTGCCATTATGTTCCTTTGCAGCATTAATGTGTCTTTTCAGTTGCAATCCTTCTGTTTATCCAGACTCATTTCAGCCAGCATGAACCGTCATCGAGAATATAAAACACATTTTGAGACAGATCACTTATCAGCGGAAATGAAACCACAACAAAGGAGATTCTATTAATTTCCACCAAATTAAATCCATCTTCCAGATAATGCTAACGGACGCAGAAAATATTCACAGCTGTCATCCAAACAGATATCCAGTCACATTACGTCTTGCCAAAATATCTTCATTTACAGTTTCCAACACATCCATGTGTATTTTTTTCATATATGCATGCAACACAGTTGTATATATATCCACACAGTTTGCTTAACGGACCTTATACATTATGCACCCTGCCTTACTTTAGGGAAAAATGTCCTTTTTTTTTGACATTCGGTTAGCTGACAGCGCTTGCTCCAAATGCCTGGTTGTGAGTGTCAACTCCAGCTGAAGTTGTCTTTTCCTATGGAGTGTATTCGCTGACTGCCACGTCTTGTTGGCTGCTGGGGAAGAGCTGGAGAAAGCAGCTTGCCAGAAAAGTAGCAGGGTACTTCTGCAGGAAGCTGATATTTTTATTTTCTTGGTGTGTTACACAATGAACCTCTGGAACTGGTGATGTATTTATCTATGAAGGAAGTTTAAGCTGCAATAACTACTTTTCTTTCTATTAAAAGGATGAGAAGAACCAGATGATGACGACAAACGTGTGGGTTAAGCAAGTAAGAGATTATGAGAGAACCAGATAAATGCTGATATAAAACTGCAATGCATGAACATAACGAATGTTTGTCTGCAGGAATGGAATGACTACAAACTCCGTTGGAACCCGGAGGAATACGAAAACGTCACGTCAATACGCATCCCGTCAGAGATCATCTGGAGACCTGATATTGTCCTCTACAACAAGTTTGGATCAGTTTCATCAAATAACCTAGAACCACTCCTCTGTCACCACTTTCAAAATCATGCGTCAAGCCACTTCCAGATTTTGACGACTTAACTCCAAACAGATGGCGCAATGTTGTTTGCCCGGTTCACAAAGTAATTTGGTGGAAATGTATGCAAACCAGGTCAACTTTAATGGAAAAACTTAGAAAGTAATCGCACTGTTGGGAGTGAGGGATGAACTGTAATTGGCTTGTGTCTAAGGTGACAGCAGCAGATATGGTGTCTGCGGTGAAACGGGTTAATTTGCTTCAAAATCAGGGAGGTTAACTAAATTTTAAAAAACTACTCCAAGAACAAAAAATACGTTGTTGTTTACACATAATTGTAGTTTTAATTGAAACAGCAGGGCAACCATTTTGAAGATTTTCTTCATAACATTTCAATCCTTATTTTAGTTTTAAAAAGCAATAGTGATGTCTCAGTCAGGACAAACCAAAAACCTATTCAACTTACTTCAAAATATATTTATTACCATATTTGTTAAAACTGTCAATATGTTGTGACACAGATAATTTGTGAAAAATATCAAGATCTTCTGCCTTCTCCCAGTGCTAATCAGAACCAACCAATCAGAGCCAGGAGGCGGGTCTTTGCACTGAAGTCTAACGCTAGTTAGCATGGCCACAAATAACAAATAAACTGTTTTATTGCAACAGTAAGTACTTTCTGTGCCATTAACACATTAAGCAGCGTGTACATGAGCATGATTGACATCATTAAGACCCTCCCTCTATTTCTGATTGGTTGTTTATGGACGTGAGTGCTGTAAATTAGCTACACTTAGCTATGCGAGTCACATGATCAATAGCAAGATGTTATCTCTGGCACAAACCAAGAAGAAGACAACAGGAAGTGGTTGGAGGAGGATTTTTAATGGCTTATTGCGTGAACATTCATTTTCTGATTTGAATTGAGATGCTGCGATTGTGAAATTATGTTTTTTGACTTTAGCAGAATATAGACAAAATTTTGCTCCCATTTAAATGGGAGCAAAATTAAGAACTTTAAGTTTTAACGAAGAACTTTAAGATAAAAAATCCATCATGCAGAGCACAGCTTGAGGTGGCTGAGATACCAGGAGACCAACAACATATTTTTTGTTTTTCATACTATAAAATCCTCTTATGTAGGATGACCTGTGGCTTTCAATCTTTGACAGATGTATTATTCAGATGACTCAGATGATGGGGTGTGTGTGGTGCTCAGGTGTGTGATGGCAAATCTGCAATGAAAAGAAAGCTTTAGTGTCCACAAAGAGATTAGCCAAATAAACTAAAGGGAGATAATTAAAGAAAGGAGAGTTGAGCAGCTGCTGCTCCGCCAGATCAAAGCTCTGTTATCAAAACTGGCATCAAAACAACATTGATGAATTATTTACTGATAACTTATTTTTTTTCTTCAGATGAATTCTTTTTGTGCATACTTATCAAACAACACAAATTTAAACCCAATATCTAAATTTGTAGTTCTATATTTTGTCATTTGCATTAATAATTTAATTACAAACATCAATACATTGTGTTGTTTCTTGAACAGTAATAAATTTGTATTCACAATCACAGCAAATCCTGTTAATAAAAACAAATAAATAATTTTGTCATTATTTTGACCTATTGTGTGAAATTTCAAATGTAAAAATGTAGCTATTTCTATTATACTTATTTTTTTTAATCCAGCAGAGATGTGGTTGAGAATTGGTAAAACCTCAACCAATCCAAAATGCACTTTGACCAAATGTTCCAGAAACAGTCAGCACAACACACACAATGTTTTATCATCATGGCAGAGATGTAAACGTCTTTCCCTTATGCCCCTCTCTTTTTCAGTGCAGACGGCGACTTTGCTGTGACTCACCTCACCAAAGCCCACCTGTTCTATGACGGTCAAATAAAGTGGACACCTCCAGCCATTTACAAGTCGTCATGCAGCATAGACGTCACATTTTTTCCCTTCGACCAGCAGAGCTGCAAGATGAAGTTTGGCTCCTGGACCTACGACCGAGCCAAGATCGACCTGATCAGCATGGCCAGCAATGTGGACCAGATGGACTACTGGGAGAGCGGCGAGTGGGTCATCGTCAATGCAGTCGGCAAGTACAACACGAAAAAGTACGAGTGTTGTACGGAGATCTACGCGGATATCACTTACTACTTCATCATTCGGAGGCTTCCCTTGTTCTACACCATCAACCTGATCATCCCCTGTCTGCTCATCTCCTGTTTGACTGTTCTCGTCTTTTATTTGCCATCTCAGTGCGGAGAGAAAATCACCTTATGTATTTCGGTTCTACTGTCCCTAACCGTGTTTCTCTTGCTAATCACAGAGATCATCCCGTCCACGTCACTGGTGATCCCCCTGATTGGTGAATACCTGCTGTTCACCATGGTCTTTGTCACACTCTCCATCATAATCACGGTCTTTGTGTTGAATGTGCATCACCGGTCACCCAAAACTCATGGTATGCCTCATTGGGTGCGCAGAGTTTTCTTAGACTTGGTTCCTCGAGTCCTCTTCATGAAGCGTCCGCCAGGAACAGCGAAGCAGAACTGCAAGAAGCTCATAGAGATGATGCACCGCCCGACAATGATTTCCACAACAAACAACTCGCAGGCTTTTTGGATTGGTCTGGACACAGAGCTAAGAGAGATGACGCAGACAGACAACACGCTCCCAAAAACTCCAACTGACAGTCCGAGAATCCTTGTTTGCTCACCTTCTCCACCTTCTTCCTCCCGAGAAGACCACTGTAATGACGATCCGCTCAGCACTAACATCTTCCACAGATCGGCCTCCGCCAAATACTCGGTCCTCACAGAAAAGCATTCCCTACGAGGACACAACTCTGCGACCATGTGCGCCTCTCAGTTGTCTTTGCCTCCGACTTTGCCTCTGGGCTCACTTCACAACTTGTCCAGTGAGCAGCCAAGTTCTCTGTCCCTCAACAGCCGTTCCCAAAGCGTGGAGCAAATGTGCAACCAGCACGATCAGGTTCCACCAACATCTGAGCATCTCTGCCGCTCACAGAGCTTCCAGTACTGCTGTCTGCATGACGATGGCTTACTGGGGTCTCCAAGGCTGCTGAAAGAAGTGGTCTCTAAGGAGCACTTGGTCAAATCCCCAACAAGAGTGCCAACCAAAGAAGCAAGCACCCAACAAGATACTCCTATTCCAGCAATTTCTCCAGCTATGCAACGAGCCATCGAGGGAGTTCAGTACATCGCAGACCATCTTAAAGCAGAGGATGCAGACTTTTCAGTAAGTTATAAGAATTTACTTTTTTTTTAGAAACTCAAAAAACCTTGGTGATAAAACAAGCAGTTAGGATCACAAAGAGTAGGTAACTGTAGCTTATAGTTAAGGTAGAGACCTAGCAATAAGTTTCCCACCTTATAGTTATGCATCAAGTGAACAAACTGTGACCAGACTAGATTTCACATAAGAAAAGTGTTAAACCATTGGTCATTTTTCCTTTTATCCCAAAGAGCCAGGTTGTTTATAATCTTTTCAATGTGGTTCTGATCATGGCATGTGGAAAGTAATTTGTGGAAAGTAATTTGTGAAAGCTGAAAGGCGAAGGACAAATGAAAACGTGTGAGGCCTAACAAAATTCTCTTCCACAGACAAACAACGTCTTTAAGTCTTTTATTAGAAAACAGAGGGGAAAGAAATCCAGCAAAGCTACAACTCAGGGTCTGAGATAGCCATTATCTTCAGCTGCATGTGCTCTATGCCAAGTTTTCAGCTGATTGCCCTTAAGAAATCCACTTGTTGGTCAATTTTCTATAGATTTAACTGAAGAAATGGGAACAAAATTTGTCCTTGTGGCAAGCTGCTATAGAACAAATGGTTAAAGATCCCATTAGAAATTGGCTCTTTGTCCAAGGTGCTGTTTTATGTCAACTTAACACTTATTTTATATCTACAGGCTCATATGTCAAAGTGAAGTGGCTTAACAAACAAAATAAACATTCAATTGAAAATGGTCAGTGGACTGAAAATGGGAGAGAGTAGAATAGAATAGAATAGAATAGAATAGAATAGAACAGACTTTTTGTCTATGCAACGAGCCATCGTGGAGTACATGACAAGTTTTTGTCATGTACTACTATATTGCATAATAGTAGCTGCCCAAACACACAATAAATTTATGTGCACATCATATACATAGCTAGAAACCTAAACAACATACACCACAGTTTAAAAACAACACAACCCTAAGTACTGCTAACCTCCCAGCAACCTATCATCTGTTTAAAACTTTGATTCAAAATGTTTATGGAGATGAGTATAAAATAATATTTAAAACAGTTCAATTTCGCTTTTGGGATTTGTACCTTCAACTGGAGGGGAAGAGCTCATATACCCCACACAGGATGTGGAACGGATCCAACAATACCCAAAGAGCAAAAACAGGCCCTAAGAAACCTTCAGAAACTTATTATAGTGAGCACTTCAAAAGATTACCAAAATCTGTCTTTTTTGGAAGCAAAATATATAGAAAAATGTTGGACACTACGAACTACAGTAAGTAAATTAGACTGAGGACATTAAGTGTTCTCTTTTAAAGACAAGCGTTCTGTTTCTTTCTCCTTCAAACATCCTAAATGTGAGTTTACAGTGAAAGGTTATCCTCACTGCCTTCCACATTAGAGATGAAATATATCTGAGTACACTGTGATCTGAGAAAGGTAGAAGGATGCCCTCTCTGCAATGTAAAGTGAAAGACATCTGCCTCCATCTGCTTGTAAACCAACTGAGACACTTCAACAGAATTTAATGACAAGCTAGTGTTTGCTGCTGAATTACCATTTCTGTGTCCATAGCTACATACATGTCAATAATACACATCTTCAAAATCATATGAAATATTACTCTGCAGTTTCCATAGTCCATTTTTCCTGCTGTTTGCCTCATAAACGCTCTATTAGAAAAAGCTAGTGCTGTGCTTTGAACCAAAGCATAAAGAAGAGATTTCATTTTAACTAGGCATGTCTCATTCAGGATTTCTTTTCTCCTCATCTGGATCCATTTCACTTATGCATAGGCATCAGGAGATACTTTATTAAAGTTAATAAAATCAAAGTCATGTTTTGGCTTGAAAACTGTGGTGTTAAAGTGCAGTTTCATTTCATAACCAATGACTTTCTGGATAGGGCATCCTTTCTATTTTTCCTCCAAAGCTCTCCTTTCTTACTGCAGCAGATAATTTGTCCCAACCAGTTTATGCAGGTCAACCTCAGTATGGTGGGTATCTGTGGGGGTTAGGGACCACAATAGCCTGAATATACTCAAGACCTCCCCTAAGAACACTTATGACTCCCCATTTATTTAGTTCAAGCAACAAATAAACCTTAACACACAGTGGAAACCATCTTTAGCATTATCACAGAAGCTAACATCCACATTCTTCCTCATCCCAATCTTGGGGTTACAGCCAATCAGCGACAAGGAAAATGAATCAGGCTCCTGGATAGGTTGCAGTGCCTAAGTATTTTGTTCTGAACATCTTAAAAAAATGTTTCTGCTGCATTGTGGGATATGACAGCTGAGTGAAGAGCGAGTCATATGACATAGACAGAAAAAAGTTTTAAAAAAGCGTTAATTCACTCAGATTCAGTCATCAAGACAATGTCCAAAACTGTTTTTGTGATGCACATAATTAAATGCAGCAAGAAGGTCCTGGGTTCGATTCCCGGCCCGGGGTCTTTCTGCACGGAGTTTGCATGTTCTCCCTGTGCATGAGTGGGTTCTCTCAGGGTACTCCGGCTTCCTCCCACAGTCCAAAAACATGACTGTCAGGTTAATTGGTCTTTCTAAATTCTCCCTGGGTGTGTATGTGCATGGTTGTTTGTCCTGTTGTGTTGCCCTGCGACAGACTGGCGACCTGTCCAGGGTGACCCCGCCTCTTGCCCGGAACGTAGCTGGAGAGACACCAGCACCTCCTGACCCCACTAGGGACAAGGGTGTAAAGACAATGATGGATGGATGGATGGATAATTCAATTAACTTTGTGGAGTGTGTGGCTGACATAAACATAGATACTGAACTGAGTTTTATCCCATTATGGTTCTTAAGAAGTGAGTGATCAGGACCTCTAGTTTATACCTGAGATTTAACTGAGACTTCTTTTATTTTAGCATTTGCTGTCTAGCATTTTTTTTCTTGAAAGAATGCTGAATAATATTTTAATCATTCGAATGAGATGTTTCATTTTGCTAAGTGCCATTATAGTAACACACCAGTTTAGAAAATGTTTGAGTGCTTGCATTGATTTTTCTTTGTTTCCGTTTGTTTTTTAGTGTGGCCTTTTCTAATATGACATCTACGAAATTTGAATTAGCTAGCCACGTATTAACATAAATGCATAGACACCTGCACTCCATCCAGATTTATTAAGCTGCTTTTCCGTTTACTTTTAGTTATTGGCTCTTGATATTTATCTTACATCCTCCTGTATGATATTCATGGAAAGCCTCACATCTGAATTCATGCTAAGTTTACTTTTTCTCAGCACTTCCAAGTCTTATTGGCCCACACTCACTGTTGAAAGCTTCATAATTTATGAAGCTATTAAAACTTTGGTCTTAATTTTGAAGACATTCAAACTCAAAACTCAGATTAGAGGAAAGAACAACTCATAAAAACTCACTAAAACCGACCCCAGATTAAGGATATTGGATACTTTGGTAAGTACTTTCATTTTCTAAAACAAACCGAAGAAGAACTTCATTTGGAAGCAGTAATGACAAAAATAAGGATCCTTTTATGGTAAGATTAGACTTTCTTTCAGACTTCATAGCTGCTTAAAAGTTTACCTTTTTGGCTAGAGTTTTATGGAGGAGTTAACAGTTGGGTTGTAAATGTACATCCAGCTCATGACACAAGGCATGTTCCATCAGAAGAATCTGCAATCAGTGTACAATGTTCTGGTATCTTACATAATCGTAATGATGCTAATGTTAGAGCCATTAACAGCTGACTGTTACCTAAATTAGCATTGTTCTTACTGTCCTGTATCTTATCTGTCTCTTTGTCACTCTTTCTTTTTCCTACTAAGTGCTCAATATGTTGCCAGATAAATTATGTGAAAATGATGGAGGTTTCTTCAATGACAAGTTTTTTTAGCTGACATCATCAACAGAAGAGGATGACTCAAGAACTCCTCCCTTTATAGTAGCAGACAGACACAACAGAAGTTGAGCTTGAATCCCTCACCTTCATGTCTGAAGGGGTAACATATACTTACCTCACCTAACAAAGTCCCATAATGACAGCAATTACAAAGCTCTTAGAGAGACAGACTCTCCTGGGATATATTGTCTACTTCTAATGTTGCAAGCTCCCATCCAACTCTGGTTCGCAGTAGTCAGTACCGTCCCTGAAGGAGAGAAGTCTCTGATTAAAGCCAGTTAGGAGAAACAAAAACAGAGTATCTCAGCAGAGTTGAGCGAGTTGGGGTAACAGCTACAGCAAATAAACTGTAAATAGAAATGTTTTATTCTGCTACCTCTTACATATTTGTTCATTACTCACAGTCATTGTAAAAAGAAATCACATCCTCATTGACAAAACTATTTTTGCACGTATCTTTGGTTTGTGGGGGTGTACTTAGTTTTTCACTACTGTTTGACTGAGGTATTATCTTTGTGTAGTGCACTATGACTTTAGGGAATCTGTGAAGTGTGGTTTTGTGCTTTTAAAGTTTGAGTTCAATAAAGAAACCAACCGCTTTTCTGAAGACCTGCAGCAGCTAGCTGTGCTGCAGAGCTGACACTAGCTTGTACGAAAACAACAAACCAAGTGAAAATTTTGTTTCAGTTGTTCTAGTTTATTTATTGTTGTCAGTTGAGAAAAATGAATTTCAGTTGAAATAGCAGCAAGTCAGAGAGGTTAGGTTTCAAAGTTTATTTCTGCTCCCTAAAAAACAACTTAAATTTAAAAAGCTAAAAATAGTTAGCTTTATTTTATAATTAATGACCTGCTGTTGTTGATGGAACCATAAATGTAGCTCTCTGTCTAAACATCCTGAAGGAGAAGGTCTAAACATCATTTTGGCTCAAACACACTTGAAGTTTGACGTGTCCTACTTAAAGTCTAGACTTTAATCCAACTAAGATGAAGTTGCACGGGATTGAACTGGCGACTCCTCGAGGGCCGGAATCCTGCATGTTTTAGTTCTCTCCCTGGTTTAACACACCTGGATCAAATGATGGATCATTAGAGGGTCCAAGAACATTAACATGCTGAAAAGGTTGTTGGTTCTACCAGGGGGAGAACTAAAACGTCCAGGATGCCGGCCCTCGAGGACCCACTTCGGGGACCCCTGGTCTACAGTGATGCTGAGTAAAAACATAACTCCAAAGAAAAGTGGGTCTAAACTTCACCACAATGATTTAAATCAACCAGTTGCTGTTATCACAAATGCTTGATGCCAACTTTAGTTTTCAGGTTTAGGGGCTAAAGTATTTCTTCACACAGCGCTGGGTTAGTTTGAAAAGCTTTTTCCCTTAAAAAATGGAACTTCATGCTAAAAGTTTATTTGTATTTTCTGGTTATCTTTGGCTATTGGAATTTGTTTTTTTATAAAATATTTCAAAATTGCAAAATTCAAATAAACAACAATCTCTACATGTTTTCACGGCATTGTGGATAACATTTTTAAAGTGTCCAGAAAAGTAAAAATGTAATAATATAATTTGTAAAGAATTGTAAATGGAAGAATTAAAACACAACTTTTTATTAGAATGTATGTCTACACGCTACTGGTTGGAAGATGGCGGGAGGCGTGTTTTTTAATGATGTAACGTGTGAACAAACGTATTGACATGTGTGATTTTAATTGCGTTTCTTATGTAATGGAAACACAGCAATTGTGAAGTTGTGTTTTTTTGACGGAATATCGACAAAGTTTTTGTGTACATTTATAATGGAAACCCAGCTGGTGATGTAGTGGTGATAGGCTGCTTCCCCTCCGTTAGCACTGGAAATCCGACACAGGAAGAACAGATGCCTGATAGTGGAAAAAGCAAAAATACTACATTACAATGAACTACAGCCACAGGACGTCAGTCATAAAACAGCAGGACATCTATAAATTGACCGTGAATATTTCATGGCAAAGATTGAGTGACATTTAGAAGAAAGCAGCCTCTTGCTAAAAAACAGCATCATCCGTTCAAGACCGATCAATCAAAGGTGAAAACTGCCAGCTGCTAAACAGAAACGAGGTGTGGTGTGAAATTTGAAATATCCCTTTGTGTTTTATTTATTTTATGTCCTTTTTGCCAGGTGAAGGAGGACTGGAAGTACGTGGCAATGGTCATTGACAGGATATTCCTCTGGATGTTTGTACTGGTGTGTATTCTGGGATCTGTGGGACTCTTCCTCCCTCCCTGGCTGGCTGGGATGATCTAGCAGCTTTGAGGAACATGAGAGCTGACAAGACAACGGGCTTGTCACATGTTGTAAGAAAAAAGGTTTATCGTTAATCTTTTTTCTTTTTGTTTCTGTTTCTGTCCATGTCACAGTCTTTGCTCTTATCCTTTGTAATCAAAAGGTTATCCACTGAGAAACAAGATGGAATATCTATCACTGATCCCTGTGGGCACATACATTCTTTATGAGAGCAAAAGGTCAACAACGAAAATACACTTCAATGCCACTCCATCCTGACTCTGAGCTGCACAGCTCAAACTGTCACGCTGTGATAAAACGTCAAAAGCCGAACCCTGATACACCAGAAGACTCAACATCCAGATTGCTAATAATAGGACAATATGAGGTGGAATACATCCCAACAATGCCAACATTGCAGTGTCTGGGTGGAACAGAGCTGACAATGAACTGATGTCATGAAATATTCATGAGATATCCATAAAGTAATGTTTCTGTGAAAATTTGTCTGAGTTTTTCCTTGGGACGGATATTTTATTTGTTTTAGGTAGATGTGACTAATCTGATGTTAAATGTTGAATTGTGTCCATTCTCTCAGGCTTCATTATGCATTCTGTCCTTTCATTAATGGCCGTATGCACAGATAAACACATACATTTAGTATTTTCCTTGATGAGTGTACATATGGACACGGTGGCGTGCGGTGAGGTTTCAGTCAGGGCCTTCAATAGACGCCAACTATACCTGAACAATACACACGTTGTGCAGGACAATGCAAACATTCTGCAACACACCAAGCAACAGGTATCCAATAATATGCAAATAAATAAAAATATTCCGAAAAAGCAACAATGGAGCCCAACAATGTATGCATTGTTGGGCTCCATTGTTGCTTTTTTGGTGCATAATCATTGCACTGATATGCAATGATTATGTGCACTGATATCATTGCAGGAAACAGGAAACAGTGCACATAATCAAACAGCCATCAAGTTAGCAAAACTTTTCTATGTTCCCCAGTTCAGCGCAACATCAGTCCATACTGCTCAAATAGCATATGTGAAGAATTTAAAGAAAAAATATTAAGTAAAGTTTGTATCAGAATGTAATAGAAAAGTAACACTCACCCATACTTGTAATTAAAATAAACACAGGTTGTTGTGCTCAGTGCTAGCTATGTTAGCCACACGTAGCGCTTATAGTTAAAGACTTTAAGTACCTTACAAAGTTCTTACTGGTCTGATTAGTGAATCCAGGTTTGGTGTGGATTTTCCATTTTTAGTGGGGTTTTTTATCCGTGAAAGAGCATTTTGAAAAAGGCAATTTTGATAAGTCAACCGGAGTTGAAGTGGCTTGTATTTACTACAGTGATGGGGAAGGCAAGGCCAGTGGGACGTACTGTCATTGTATGTTAATTTTGATTGGCTGATAATTCTGTCATAGACCATAGACATAATATAAAGAGTAGACCTGGCATTGGCTGCTCTGGCGCAGGAAATACGGCAGCCAAGATGGACGCCCTAAATCTTGTCAGTGACAATAGGCAAGAGCGGTCCATGAGGCATCTATTCTTTATATATGTCTATGATGCCAACCATGGCCTGTTGCACTGCATTTTTGACTAGAGGGTAGATTAACTTATACAGCAGGTCCTGAGGTGGAGCTGCTCGCCAGAGGCACCTAAGGCACTTGTTAAAGTAGGAAAGTAAAGTGAAACCTCAATAATACCAAACATTTTACACTTTTTTTTTCTAGGGCTAGCAGAGAAGGCCCTGCTGGCCCTGACCTCACACCACTGCATGGACATGCTCAAAGTATTCACACCCTCTGATATCGCTAAAAGATTCCAGTACAACCAAATGCTTTTTCTAGTGCTAGTAAAACACGTTCACCTGTCATCACTACCTAACACTTTCCCAACAGTGGCTTAACCTTCTGGCTGTTGCCTTCCTATGCAACTCAGCTAGATTGTCATCTCGCTTCAGTGCTTTGAGTGGGATTTCTCCCATTGAACTTGATTTTTCAACCGGGCCAATCAGCAAACTGCAGGTTTTGTGAATGATGACGCTGATTTTTGCTCTGTTTTAGAGTTGTATTCTGCCTGTTGTATTCTGCCTGTAGTTTTAGCAATGGCAGCAGAGGAAGGTCATTCTGTCTGTGTATGTCTAAGACATTTTATTGCTGGGAAATACACATGGTTGGTTACAACACAAGCAATTTCCAGTAAACTTCACCCAGCTGGCAGATTTATGTACGTCACAGGCAAATGTTAGTAATACTTTAATATCAGATCCCTTCTTTTAAAACTTTGAAAGAGTTCACACATTTAGCAGCCAATCATTTTTCAAGCAAAACGTAGGACAAGGGGACACTTTTTACCATGATATGTCAGTATTGGAAAGGACAGAGACTCAGTCAATAAGAAGAAAAACTACAACATTTTATGTTAAAGAAATATATTGAGAGGAGAATTGTTTTTTATATCTATATAGATAATTTCATAACTCAGGAAAGCAGTGAAGTTCTTGTAACAACTCACTTTAGTTGTATCTTTGTCTTGTTTTCTGAGCAGACAGTGTATAAACCAACATTTATTTTGTTCTCTAAAAGGCTTTTGTGTGGAACACGGCTGCTTAATTGAGCTAAAAGTCGTATGAAACAAGGATGAAGAAAGGTATGTTGAGTTGTGCACTTCACCAATCTGACTTGGAAGAGTGACAAGAGGAAAACCACTGTTGAAAGAAACCCAGTTGAAGTCTTGTTTGCATTTTGCCATGAACCATGACTGGAACACAGGAAAACATGTCAGAGGAGACAATTTAAACTTTTTGGCCCAAACCCAAAATCCAATTGAGAATCTATACTAAGACTACATTCTCTATCTACATTTGAAATGCTGTGAAGCTTCACACACACAGTTACCACATTGGTTGAAGTTTAAAATGTTTAATCAATGCTAGGAATTAGGAATTATGATAGGACAAAGTTTTGAGGGAGCATTGAGAACATAGGTTTTTATGAGCAGAATAGAGTCCAACATACACCTTATTTCCACCTGTGTTTGCTTTTAAAATATTTAAAAGTGCCAACACATTTAGGATTCAATCCATACTGACTGAGAACACTGACTTGCAATCAAACTATGGCTGAACTGAAACTAAACAAAAGTATCTGCGAATAAGGCTGCCAGGCTGAAAGTGCTCATATTCTGTATGTTTCTGACAGCTTTATGGACAAAGTCTTCCTAGAGTACTTGCTGAAGCGTTGGAGCAGGAAGTATGTGGGAGGTGAGAGACTGCAGTAAAGGATTGATAATCCTAACAAAAGTTAGAAATGCATGATTAAAGATGAATTTGTGAGACAAAAGAATTAAAACTCTACCCAGACAGTATTTGTGAATTTAAAAAACTGTTAAAAGGTCCGGCACCAAATGATTTTCAAATACCTTTATATTTATGAAAAGTAATTTTTCCCCTCAGTCAAACTAAATAAAACTCTTGGAGCCACAAATATTACATGACCTTTTAAATAAAAAGACAATTTAACAATAGAAAAAGAATTATTTAAAAAAATCCACCATTTTATTTATATTTTTAGGTTTTAAAAAAGAAAAACAAAACTGATGCAAAAAGAGAATGGAGACATTTTCTTCTATGGGATGTAAACGTCTGTGGAAAAGCACACAGTTCAAAACCTAATGACAGGAGGACCGAAACACAGGTGACAGGGTTAGAACAAAGTGGACTCCTGTTGTGTGAAAGCAGCTTCTAAACAGATGGATGAAGCAGAAGTTTCACCTGGAACTGAAACACTTTCAAGGCATTTTTATTTCACATCTTGTTCAAAACTTGCTGAGTGGAAAAGCAGAAAGTCTGGATAGAGCTGCTATTTATGTACAAGCTGTTGGATTCCCTCAAATTGCTAATCATATGTCAAATTATGCCGACTCTGTCCGCTTAATATAACTGCAGAATGTCAGATTGGTGGCAGGTAGGTGAACTTAAACATGACACACTTTTCCACTCAGTCTGCTCCATATAAAGCAGCCCACCAGGCTTTAATTAGCACGTCTTCATATTAAATTTGTTCCCATACATCAGCGTCCGGCTGTGCTGCCTGGAGAAAACCTCAGATTGGATTAAAAAGCTTGTAATGTTACACCCAAAGCTACGACCTCGATTCTGACCTGAACCAACAAACTATTGTATTTCCACTAGCTCAGCAGAGCAGCTACCATTGATCATTATGCAGATTTCACAGGCGGTACAAAATGGTAATTTATCTCTATAAAAACACAGTGCATTGAACAAGGTTTGAGTAACTGCAGGGCTTTGTGATCAACAGAGAAAACATTAGATAACAGCTGGTAGTATGAAGAAGGAAGGATTTTTTTGTAGCCTAAGAACTTGATAAACTCCATCTCCTCTTTAATGTTTAAATTAACCTGTTAATGGAAGTTCATTTTTGTTCACCCTTCCAATATTGTCATGAGGCGGTGTTGTGAGGAGGTGAGGTAGACGCTTGGAGACCCAGGAAAGTATGAATGATGGTTTTAATGACTGAATTAACCCAAAAGAACACAATCCAGAACCAGGCAGCACAGCTGAACGGAAACTAAGGTTCAACGCTGGTAGCGACAGGTTATACAACTGGACATAAACATAGAACGGACAGACTGGACTCACACTAGACAAGGACCCGAAAGAGACACAGGTGACACTAAATACACAAGAGGTAATCAGGGAACGAGACACACCTGGGAGCAATCAAGGGGAGACAGGACAACAGGGAGACACAGAAAACTCAAACTAAACACAGAAAAACACAGAACATGACAAATATCCCCTCCAGACAATTTTTATTGTGAATGGTTCTTGGCTAAAATGATACCAAATACCTTTTTTAAAAACCTCTGATTTCACATTTAGAATAAAATATAAAGAGGTAAATTAAATATGAAGAAAGAGGTCCATAAATGTGTTTTTCACCAGCTTCCCTAAGAGAGGTGCGCGAAATGCTATGCAAGGTCACCATTTTATTAATTACAGCTAAAATGTCATGTTATTAAATTTACCTAGATAAAGAACCTGCCTTCAATTCTAATTTCAGTTATGACTTATGAAGATCATGTGCTTTTGGGATCAGTAATTAATTAGGACATGGACACACATTTTAATTTAATTATCGGCCAAACCTAGTAATTAGAGATTCGGCCCACGAAGACCAACATGATAATCCTACAAGCTGTTTCCTGAACAATTACTTCTCTGTGCAGAGCATTATCTGTGGGCGTATGCACTGAACGTATAGTCAGGATCAGAGAGACACCAGCATCCTGCTTCTGTCATGGCTGCTTAAACCTCAAGTCATCTGTTTGAATGAATGATTCTCATACTGAACAGGAGACTTTAAGGAATTATTTGAACAGTTCTTTTACCAATTGGAATTAGGATGCACATTTAAAGTGGGAGTATTTTATAAAATTTACTTTTACATCATCTTCTATTGTTATTCCCTCATCCGAAACATACCTGGAGTGTTGCTTTGACTCTGTCATACATGTTTGAGAAATACTACTAATACTAATCTTGGCAACCATTCAGAGTGCAGACAATGAGCGGCATAACTGAGCGCTAAGTCTTTGTGGCCAAATAGCTCAGCCTTAGTCTCCTCTGATATGGGGGAATTTTTCTGCTATAATCCAAGAGCACACATGTTCAGTCTGAAAGCAAGATTGCATGTCTTTTGTTCTCAAAACTTTTAATACTTTTGCTTAAATTTTCATTTTGAAAGCAGGACTTCATGTCTTTCTTCTCAAAACTTGTAACGCATGTACTCAGAACTTCTCCTGGCGATCGCACTGGGTTTGAGATTGAAGACTTAAACTGCAGAGTTTTTGGTACTCACTAATTTGAATATACAAAGTACTGGAGTAAAACTGTTTGTATTTACAAAAGTGAAGAACATTTGGCTCCTGATCCAGATTGCTGTCAGCATGACTCTGTTTGGTACAATAAGTCTTGGTAATTTATCTGTGTTTGTTTAGATCCAGACTTTACTGAGGTGCTGGCGTATAGTTTAGGATCCATGGGTGGAAAATCACTGACTCCTACGTTTTAGAGTGTTCTCAGGAGAATGGTGGCCCCGATAAAGATCAAAAAGGATCAAGCCCAAAACATCAAGGTTCTCCGTTTCCTCCAGCCAAACAGAGGGAGGTGACAGAGGACTGTAGGATTCCTGCAACACTTTTTTTTTTTGTTGGCTCTAGTGGCCTTTATTTGAAAGTAGTCTGACAGGAATGAGGGTAATGAGAGAGAGGGAAGACATGCAACAAATGTCACCAGGCCCGGAATCGAACCTGCGACTACTGCCACGAGGACTAAAGCCTCCATATGCGAGTCGTGCTTTGCCCCTGTGCCATCATAGCACCCCTCTTGCAACACATTTTTGAAAGTTGTTTTTATGAAATGTGAGCATCTCAGGTCACAGAAAAGAGGTTAGATAGGTACAGTAATAACAATAAAAACATAAAAGCACATTGGAATATTAATATACATTCAAAATTCTGTGTCATAATTGTGTTTGAGTATAACTCCAAGGTATTTGTCTGAAAAATTACAGGCATTATAGAGGTAGGTCAAAATAGAACATGTAAAGAGAGGAAAGAGTCCGGAACCGGATAGAGCGCTGACGGATCACCTTTCAGGATGATTGAAGAAAGAAACACCAGAGAGGTGTCAGGTCAGATTTCTGACCTTGGGCCCCAGGAGAACGTTGACCTAAACGCAACGAGCATGAAGAGATGTGAAGACAAGAGTTCACAGTTTTTACTTTATTACTTTTGCTAATTATAGCCAATACCGGGCTGTTTGCATACAACATGGAGTACATTAATGGAGATCTATCATGTTAGTGATAGTACTCATGCTAATGCTTACATTTGAACTTAAAGTAGCATTTTAGCTAATTTTGATATAAATTTAACAAACTAAATGGACTAAGTTGATGTTAGTTAGTACCATAGTGACATTACGCTAAAGTATGGTGGAGTTTGTGGTTGCATGTCACAAAATATGAAAAAATGTAATGGATATTAATGCTTTTGTAAGGCAGTGAGTGCTAAAAGATTGGTTGTTTAGTTTACCAGAGTGAGCAAAAAAGAAAAGAAAAAAAACAGCCTTGATTCCATTCCTCTGAGTTTCACAGACAATTGGATTTTTGAGGTGACCCAATTAAATGTACAACAAGCTTCATTCCTAAAAGATTCTCAGCCTGCACAGTCACAAACCAAACTCTGCAGCCTTATACCTTCAGGTGAGCAGCTTAACAAGCTGGCCCAAATAAACGCCTGTCAGCGTAGCTTCCTAATCAATTCCTCCATCACACCTCCTTAATCTCATAATGTTGGCCGTGATGAGTGCCGATTAACTGCGAAAACTTCCCTAATAGGTCAGCTGACAGATGTCTGCAGGAGTTGCATGATGCATACAGATGACAGGGAGGATAGGGGAGTGTAAATCTGTTACCCCTTCCTTTCCCTGCAAACCTTGAGGCTCATAAATGGGGGAGGCATGAAGCTGGGACCCTCTAGGGATCCCATTAAATCCACACATGGTGCATTTGGCCATTTTCTCCCTCAATCAGCAAATTCCAAGTGATCCCCTCTGGTCACCAGCAGCTAGCGTGCTGCCACTCATCAGAAACAGAGCACAAACGCTCGGCTCCATCCACTCAACTAAAACTATATCTCTGTGAGGTCGCTCTAACTTTAACATGAAGTCTGGCATTATCTCTCCCCCTGCAGGGCTGTTGAGATTGTTCAGATTTGCTGATGGCCATTAGTTTCTCCAGTAACTGTCCTTCATGGTCTCAGGCTATCCCTGAACTTTAGTTGAGTTAGCCTTACCTGAGTCTGTTGGGAAGAAATCCTTTGTGTTTTTCTAACTTCTTTTGCAGGGGCTGATGTAGAAATATTTACCTTGGGGGGCAATGGAGTGTCAAGAGGTCTTAGCAGGGGGGCAATGCTGGAACTCCTCAGTGAAGAATGTGAAAATCCCACCCCCTGGATGTAAATAGAGGCAACGAAAAGTCCACAAAACACTAAACTTTTTATTGCATCACCATCTGCATTTCAACAAATGTGTGCAGATCTTTGTATTCTACTAATGCTGAAAAAACAGAGTTTCTGAATTATGGTGTTTCCATTAAATAAGATATGAAATGAAAATCACATGTAAATAAGCTTGTTCTCGAGATAAGACTAAAACACTTACATGAGATATATTCAGAAATCAGCCATGGTGGCGCTAGAGCTCGTCATCTATCAGCCAAACAGAGAAGATGTCAGCCTCTTATTCAGGCATTAGAGCAATAAGCACCGCCCACTTGGTAGTGGCTACGTATGAGGCCTTTTGGAGGAACTGTACTCACTAATTTTACAGAACAACTGTGATCCTGTGAGAGATCTGGTGGAACCAGCTGCACATTGTCTGAAAACACATCATCCTGCTACCACTTCCTGTCGTTTTCTTTGCAATTTTTGGCAGTAGTAACATCCCACGTTGATCACGTGACTCCTGTGATGCGAAAAAAGTGTTTCCATTGCAGTTTTGCTGTTGAATCAATTCTGAAAAACCATCTCATGCTAATCCTATCACGACAACTTCTTACAGAAAAACATGTGGACTTTCAAACTTGCCGTGTTTCCATTAAATGAATTTATTTATTGTAATTTCAAGTTGTGCAATTTTTATGGTTAATGGAGACACAGTTAATATGTCTTGAAAGAAAACAAAGACAAGTTTTAGTTATAAATGCACAAAAATTTTTCATTATTTGAATTTTTTCTCAAATACAAATATTTGAGAAAAAATATTAAAGAATTCTGGTATTCATAGGAATACCAGAATTTTCACTTAACTTTATACTTTTGTCAGTTTGATGCCATCATTGCTAAATATTAAACCAGCTGTGATAATTCAACCTTTACTCTACAGTCTCTTTATAACATTTACTTCTTTACATTTGAGTAATTTCTTAGACAGCTACTTTTAAGTTTTACTTGAGTAAAAATATATTGAAGTATATTGAAGCAGTGGTTAGCGCGGGAAGATCTGTGGTCCCTTCATGCTGAATTACTGTTAAATAAAGCCCAGCAGCGCCGAAAACAGTTCCTTAAAAAATCTTCCTCTGGCATAAACCTTACATTTAGACTATATAGATGGAGCAAAAATAAAGAATTAAGAATGTGAATATTTGATCTGCAGCAGCAGTGTGAAGCCTTTTCAGAGGCAGAGGAGGCATTCAGCAGCCAACCTGCCTGGAGACAGCGTGCCAAGCTGCTGCCCAGATTTATTATTAAACAGGGAGGTTATTGTAGCTTCACAGATGCCGTGTGTGCTATATGACGTCTGGGCTTTGCTTTAAAACGATGCATACTCCTGGCGATGGAATAGTAAAAACTCTGTAATACTCAGTAAATGGCACAAAGCTCCACAGCAGCCTCCAGTCAGAACCCATCTTAGAGAAGTGGTAGAAAGCACTAAAATACAGATGAAGGTTTATTAGTATGTTGCAAAAACATTCACCTTAAAGAACCCAACACTTTTTCCTGTTCTAACTGAATATTTCTATGTATTTTTTAGGGGTTCAATTAGACGCAAAGTAGTACACTGTGAAGGAAATGAATGCTAATAGAAATCTGTTAGTTTTCATCCCCTTTTACTCTGATAGCACAAAAACAGCAGCCATTACCTTAAAGGGGCGGTAACATGTATTTTCCAGGGACTTGGTGTCATTTTATAGCACAATAGAGTAATAAAAACTGTGGATATAAAAGAATTTGACGCCTTGAAATCGAGCCTCTTTCTCTTTGAGAAGCTCCTTGACTTTAGATATAACAGCAGATTTTATCTGTTTTATCTTTTTAATGAAATAATTAAATTGAATTTACACAACAGAATGCTAATACTTGTTTTGATTTTTTTGTCATTATGTTGAAAACTAGATTTTTTACTGTATGTCAGTTCCCACTGTCTTCTTTTTGTAAAGGTTTAAGTGAAATAGTGATTATTTAAATATGACTACACATTTCCTATTATAGACATTTATCAGAAATTATTTGCTCTTTTTTTCTAAAGTGCATGTGGCTCTGAAATGTTTTTGTAACAAAACTGAGGGTAAAAATGGCTCTTTGGGTTGTAAAGGTTGCAGACCCTGCACCTACAAGCACACTTTTTATGTTAAAACACGGCAGTGGCAGCATCATACTGTGAGGATGATATACAGTTGCATACCATAATTACTGAACTTTTTTAAACCCAAGTATTCTTTTCTTTCCAGAATTTAACACTATTTTATGAACTTTGTTGTTGTGATGTCACAAAATGTGGGGCAAATGTTCAGCTGTGGTGTCAGAACCAAAAAAAAAAAAAACAGGTAGTTCATGACAACTAAAAATTTATTTTTAACAACATTGTTAAATTTCCATAAACCGTCCACAATAAACAACAACTAAAAAAAAGAATTCCGCTGCCAGCTAAAAGCCATGATGCTAGTAGCAAATCATCCAGAAGGAATCCTTTAAAAAACAAGAAAAAATAAGAAGAAACAAGGCAGAGAAGTGACAATAAGCAGTGAATATGAGTTAATTAGAGGCCAGCAGCGCCTCCCTCTGTCTGTGTAGTTAGAACTCTGTCATCTTCTTGTGTGTGTCTGCCTTCTTGTGCTCCCTCTGGATGGACAGCTCGTGTGCTTTCTGCTGGGCCAGCAGGCGGCGGGCCGCTGACAGCTTCTCTTCCAGCTGCTTCACTCTGGATGAATCCCTTTACACAAACACAAACAACAAATAGATGTGAAGGCGGACGGGGGAGATGACAAGTCAGGTTGGTTTTAGCAGCACTGTTTCTTCACAAGATGTTCCCACCTTTGTTACAGTTCACATTGTTCCCACAGTTCTTGTTTGGGGGATATGAATTTATTACTTCGACATGTTTCAAAACTTTTTCTGACATTTAATGGAAATTTTTTTCCCTTCCCAAACAATTGGAAAGTAATAAGATGGCATATTAGGGCCATTGCAAATAGGGGGTAAAAAAAGAGGAGTGAATTTCCACCAAAAAAATCAAAAATGGTGAAATTAATTTCAGAAGTTTTCAAGAAAAATACCCCAAAAAACTTTCATCTTGAAAAGTCAAAAAATGTGCCTGAAATTTCAGAATTTCAGGCAAATTCTGAAATTTCAGGCAGAAGTTGAAAATGTTTGACTTTTGAAACTCTTGAAAGTTTTTTTCTAGAAAATTTCAGAATTTAATCTAATAATTTTTGAGTTTTTTTCTATCAAATTCAGAAGCACATTTGAGTGCTACTGTAACTGAATACAGTGACAGTAACTTAAATAGGGCAGGGTTCTTATTGTTTCCAGATTTTACAGAAGCAGTTAGTGGCTCTATATTCAGTACTGACCTGCCCGTCTGTCTGCCGAGGGACTCGCTCAGTTTCTGGATCTCCCTCTCGGTCTGAGCCACCCTCTCCGCGGCCTGGAAGAGCTTCACATTCAGGCTCCTCTTGGTGCTTTTCCCGGCCCTGTAAGCCTCCACCCCGGTCACTCCCACCGCCCCAGCAGCAGCAGGATCTGAGCTCTTATCCCCCAGCTTGTGGTTTAAAAAATCAAAGACGGTACGGCGCCCTCCGGTGGAGACTTTCGGCTTTCTGCGGCGCTTTGGCCGGCTGGTTTGGGCGCCATCTTGAGCAGCCCTGCTGTGGGTACGCCTCTGTGTCAGCTCGGCACATTCATCCAGAGACTTTCCCTTGGGCAGGACCACGGCCATCACCGGCTCCACCCGACCCTCCTGCAGCTTCCCTAGGCCTGGGGAGGCAAAACAAGCTCTGAAAGATTTGTTTCTGTGTGTGTGTTTAAAAAAAATCAGCACCGGCACAATTTTGAAATAATTAAATAATCTGTTAATATTTTTATTAATATTTCAACTTTTCTATATGAAGTCGCTCCTTTAGACAAACATTGAAAATGAGCATATTTACTATAAGGCTTAAACACAATGCATCTGGTTTACACCAATGTGTTTGCATAGTTCATATTAAATCAAGTCAAGTTAACTGTATAACACATTTCAGCAACAAGCCACCATAAAAGTCATAATACAGAAATCACTTATAAAATCTCATCATCAAAATCATCAAGCAAATACACATCAAATATGTTGATCAATGTTTCACTAACTACAAACCAAAGGTAACTCTAAACAGTTTTATTTTGTTTAGAGTAAAAACTGCTGAAGTGTTTCAGCAGTTTTGCAGTTTTCTAGAGGTTTATTCCAGATTTGTGGTGCATAGAAGCTGAATGCTGCTAAATGCTGCTTCTGGCAACAACAACAACAACAACAGCACAGAACAAATCTGAATTAACAGATCTACTCCAACAAGCTGCCACCATCAGCAACTCTAGAATCTAGGATTCTAGATTGTGATGTTCTGCTCTTGGGTTCAAACCATGTTTAAAGTCCCTTTCAAATGTTTTTCCTCTTATTGTTCAGCTACAGCTTGTCTGTAGTTTCATTGGCACCAAGGCAGAATTTTACTTTCAAGCATGTTTTATTTTTCATTTGGGCTGTGCCTGAAGGACATTTTATTTATTAAGTCTTCTAAATGGATCAATGCTTTTTGCAGATGAAACCCATCTCTATACATTTGCATTGATGAAACTTTTGTTTCTGGGATACCAACCACACGCCGAAACGTTCCCTCAGGTCTACAGAAAAACTTTGAATCAAGTCACACAAAACGTCTTAAAAAGCAAAACTTCAATGAGCTGCAAAATTTTTACTACAAATTAAATTCAAGCAAATTACGCTCAATTGTTATTAATTTTGGAAAAACATATATATGTAATAATAATGCTGTCAGTGTTCTGATATGTTCAGATTTATAGAACAGAAATACATATATTTCAATTAATGAAGTAAGATTAATGAGTCTTCTGGTTGAAATGTGTTAGTCTTTCTCACCTTTTCCAAACTCGTAGCCCATTTTGAGCATCAGTTTGGATCCAATGCCTCTGGTATGAGCCTCCCAGCCCCCGAAGTTAGCACTGCTCACTGCTTCAGATGATTCTGTGGCAGAGTCGAGAACTGCCGAAAAATAACAGAAAAGGAAAGGTTGAAGCAAACATTGACAGGTTCAATTTAAATAGTATATTTGGTCTACACGTTATTGGCTTTTCTAAACCTTTTGCATATCCCACTCCATCTGCATCTCCAGTGTCGTCTGAATCAGAGTCAGAGGAGAGCGGGTCGTCTTCCCTGAGGGGCGGGATGACCCCGTCGGCCTCGACGACTGCGTCTTTCATCAGCAGTGAGTCGAACTTTACCGTGAAGAAACCACTGTCCATTTCTGACAGGAGAAAAAACATTACAAATCAATGAGATAACACGGTCTATGTGATACGTAACATTTATAAAACATTTATTTTTCACATATTTGTTGAAACTGTTATGGTCCTGACAGTAGAATTTGAGACAGATAATCTGTGAAAAGAATCATCCTTCTTTGGCTCCTCCTTCTTTGCCTTCAGCAGAAAGATGGTCCTGCTCAAAAACAACCAATCAGAGCCAGGAGGCGGGTCTTAGAAGTGTCAATCACACTCACTGTGCTGCCTGATTGAACTTCTGTCGAATATGTTCGGCTGGAAAAAAAAACTCTGGGGTGGGTTGTTAAAATTTGGGCTGCTTCTCAAAACATTTGGCAAGTTCTTAGAAAATTCTATGGAAATATTTGTGGTTGTGTGGCAGAAAAGCACATTTCATTAGTCCATTTATTTTGAAATGTCTAAAACAGGGGTGCCCAAAGTGGGTCCTCGATGGCCAGCATCCTGCATGTTTTAGTTCTCTCCCTATTGGTAGTAACAACCTCCTCAGCAAGTCAATGTTCTCCTTAGGCCTTCTAATGAGCCATCATTTGATGCAGGTGTGCTAAACCAGGGAGAGAACTAAAGCATGCAGGATGTCGGCCCTCGAGGACCCACTTCGGGCACCACTGGTCTAGAATCTGTTGAATTTGACATCATCACTTGTATAATCGTCACTGTTTAATCAAGTGTCACTGTGTAGGAATATTGAAAAACACAAATCCCAGTGCAGCTTCAGGATTTAAAAGGACAAAGCGCCTCATAGGAGTCCAAGAGTCAAGTGTTTTTCTTTTTATTATTATTATTATGTATCAACAACTCAGAATTACCTTTTATCCTGGCAGGGTACCAGATGCTGTCCTCATGTCGAGCCAAGCAGGCAGAACCTTCTTCAAGGTTACTGAGATCACAGTCCAAGAACTCCCGGAGCTCGGACACGTACACCACCTCCCCATGGGAAAACCTTCATCAGAAAACACCGGAGAAATGGAGGTTATAGAAAAACTAATCCACTGAGGCTCCTGATCAAACTCATACTTAGGGAACAGGATGGAATGGGGACGGAGAGTCAGACAGCATTTATCTACAGGCAGATAAAAGAAATCTTTTTATAATTCTTTTTATTTTCCTTTCTGAGATGCCCATCTCATCAGATGAAAATCAGCTTAAATCCAATTCGACCAGGGATGGAATAATTTTGGTCTGAATTTTAGGCAAATAAAATAGTTTTGGTCTAATCTTGTCCCAGAGACTATCTGTGTCCAGTACAAAGCCTATGGTAAATTAAAAGGGCTGAACAGTTTGATAGCGTATTACGGCTATTTTAGATAGAAAAAAAAAAAAAAAAGAGTAATTTGTGGCCAAAAGACTCGGAAATTTATAGATATATCTAAAACAATTTGAAGAAATAAAACATGGAAATTTCAACATTTGAAAAGATGAGAATTTGCTAGAAAAGACTCAGTTATTTTGAGATTAATCTCTGAAATTTTCTAGAAAAGTTTCAGAAGTCCAATTTTATTCAGAATGGGAGAATTAAGAAAATTTGTTCACATAAAATTAACTTTAAAATGGGTCACTAAAGGTTTTACCTGCAGTTCTCCTGAAAGCGACATTTGTCCTCCAGGTAGAAGGGACATGGCTTCATGGATTTCTGGGTGGGGTAGACGAAAAGCACTCGGACCTGCTCCTCCTCTCCGTCCGGCGGCTCTGCCCCGACCACCATGGCGTTGTGGTACTCCAGCGTCCCCCAGGACGTTCTGTAGGGGGCTCTCACCTTGGTACCGCTAAGAGCGTCCTCTCCCTCTTCGTCTTCCTCCTCTTCTCCGTCTCCCTCTCTGCCTTCCTCATCCTTCTCTCTGGAGTCGGAGCCGCTGCCTGAACACTCTCCCATTTCCGAGTAAAAAGCGGCGAACTCTGCGCTCAGGTTCTCGTCGACCCTGCTGGTGTCGGCCGCCACCTCACAGGTGTTCCCATGCGGCTCGGTACTGTCCTCCAAGCTGGCCAGCAGTCGGCTCTTTTTGACGGACACCAGGCTGGCCTCTGTGAGCTCTATCAGCTGGCAGAGGTCCTCCTTCAGTTTGAGCAGGTCCGGCTGCTGGCTGGGGTCCAGGCCCGTAGACAGGGCCGTCTCCACCTGCTGTAGCTGAGCACTGTAGGCGGCGATGGCGGCCTCCAGGGTCGCTTCATCCATGCCGACAGCTTGGCAACAGGACGGGCAGGAGAGGTCAGCATCAAACTGCGTCGACTGCAGAAAAGGATGGAGGTTTAGAGATGATTTAGACAGGATCGCAAAATGGATGTAGGTGGGCATTTATCGTATCGTTTATCATGTATCGGGAACATTCCTTATAAAAATTTTGATTTGTCTTGACATTTACATTAATGTTGTTAAAAAACAAAACTGACATTATTGGAAATGTTATTATTTTTGTTGTTTTTTCAGCTATTCCCTAAATATCAGTACATTTGAAAATATGATTATAGTTATTGTGTGAAGTTTAGTGACATAAATCACTTGTTTAAGTGGCGTCCTGAAGAAGCCTGTTTAAAATGGAAGTATTTGTGGAGCTATGACTGCTATATCCTTAAAAAAGATGTAATAAATAGTTTTTCATTTGTATCGTTATCACAACAGTGCAACAAAATATCGTGATGAAATTCTAAGTCTCTTGGATGGATGGATGGATGGATGGATGGATGGATGGATGGATGGATGGATGGATGGATGGATGGATGGATAAATGGAGTGATGTACAGACTTAATGGATGGACAGATGGACAGCTTAAATACTTTTATCCATTTCATTTCTTTTAAAGCCTTCAGATGTTGGAGCCTCTTATGATCAGATCTTTATTATGTTCACAATGAGACACAGAGGGAATAAAGTCTGGAAGAACAAATATTTTTCAGTTTTCTTGTTTTCTATTTCCCTTTTTATCCAAACTTTATTCCACAATTTTGGTTTATAACATTATAACATCCCCACCGTGGTTCATCTTCACATCTGTTTGGTGTGAAGATCTACATCAAAAAGGTGTACAGTACGTCTTCCAGATTTACATCTTTTCACTGCCAGTAAAAAAGACAAAAAGGTCTGATTAGTCTCATGTAAGGAGACATGCTTTGTGTTCTGACTGTGTGAATAAATTAAGCTCACTTATTGTCCCATAAAGTAAACTACAGTCAAACGTTTTTACTGTTGTAGACTAGAGACTGAAACCAATTGAGATGTTTTAGCTGCTAGCCGTGTTTCCGGTTAGACTGGACCAATACTGTCTAGAAAAGCACATTTATTCATTTATTACCTCAGTAAGTAGTCGGCTTGTCTGTCATCAACTCTGGCTCCGGTAAAAGTAACAGCAACATGGTGGTTGTTTTAATAAACACAAAGCCAGGCAAGAAACCTCTAGACAGCACAGACCGGGGTCAGCTTAGGAAAAATTAGCAAAGGCTGGACTTCCGTTCAAACTGCTGTTCTTTCACAATAAAACAAAGCCTTCGCGTTCCCTAGACAATTGTACAGCCATTGTAAAGGTAAAAACTGAGCTAACTGCTTTTAAACAATTGGCACACGGGTCTGGTCTGTTCTATTTCAAATGTGAGATTTATTATTGAAGCTCTTTAATTTAAAGATAAAATAAAACTCTAGCGGTCATTAGGCAAGAGGCAAAGTACACCCTGAACTAGGACAAAACAGATTAACACAGGACAAACAGTCAAGCATACACACACTACAGACCAATAAAGACGAGTCATGTTTTTGGACTTTTTGGAGGAAGCTAGAATACCTGGAGAGAACCCATGCAAACAGATAGAGAATGAGCTCAGGTCAGGATTAGAGCTCAGGAATATTTGCTGCAAAGCAACAGTACTACCAATCACCGTTGAGTCGGAATAATAATATTGACTGGGTCTGAACTGGACCTGTGTATCTTGGGAAGTGCCTTTAGATGACGTTTGTTTTAAATTAGCTTCTTCTTTACATTTGTCGTGGAGGTACAGTGAGCATAGTTTCATCAGTATCTAATTGTGAATTTGTGTTTTATCAATAAACTAACATGCAAAGAACTCCAAACTGATTGGGTCAGAGGTCGATCAAGCAGTGTAGTCCAAGTATTAAAAACAAGAGTAACTAGATTAAGGCCTCCTCTGCAGTAGTAAATTAGCTACCTAAATCAGAATAAGCCTAAGAAATACATTTAGGAAAACTTCTTTATTTTGGGGTGTGATTTGCATAATAGTGATTGGGGGTAACAGAGTAGATGGAGAGTCCGTCCAGGGAATCTGTGGTTCTTCCTGGACCTGTAAGTGGAAGTCAATGGATGGCTGATTGGAAATGAGTTACTTTATGCTCAAATCTAAATGAAACCATAAGGTAAATCAACAATCAGAAATCTGTTTTTAAATAAAATTATATTCTAATAATATATAATGCACACATTTTTCTATTACATTCTGTTGTAGTAGTTTGTAACACAGACGTAATAAAGAGTTAGTAAAGATACTTTATTATATCTGTTTGTACTGGAAGGATCTAATTCTGAAAAGGACCGGAAATTATTTCTTACCGTCACTAATGTGCGTCACTGACGCAGAATGATGACGGAAACTTCCTCGAGTACAGCGGTAACTTCGTCTGGTCGATATGTTTTTCTTTATTTTATTTTTTACTGTAGTTTAGTTTTCTCAGTGACGTTTCAACGACAACAAACTACTGTTGCTGGGATGAAGGTTGGCTGTTATTTTCCACGGTGTCTCTTTAGTATAGAAGCTGTTTAGCCAGTTTAATCACTGAGGTCACATCACGTTTTACTAACACTATTTTATTAGTGTTTTTAAAGCGTTTATTTTTATACAAATTCATGCAATATAACAATATAACCAAATTTACTAAGTTTTTTCTGTTTAAACCCAGTTATGATTTAAGAGCAGAGAAAAATAGAAGCTAATGTTCTGATTACCATCAGCATCAATGCCTGTATTGTCAGGTAGATGAAGGCCTGATGGAGCCAATATAGATAGAACAGAAAAAATGTTTTTTTCTAGAAATTTTCTAGAAAAAATGTTTGACTTTCGAAACTAACTTTGTAGTTCTAATAATATACGCTTGGTTTCTTTCTGCAGGCAGGAAGCACAGTTAACACGCAGCGTGACGTCGACTGATAATTCCTCCATACTGAACAAGAATATAACTTCTGCTTCTAATACTATACCGTTATCAGAAATCAAAGTCAAGATTGTAAATTGGAGGAATAGGAATACTGACTACTGAATGCCATGCGCAGAACTTGAATCAGCTACTTTAAAATATTTGGATTATTGGAATTAAAGATGAGTAATTATCATATACATATATCTGTTTATTACCTTTGGACAGATGTGACTCTTCTGCTTCAGTAACGTTGGAAGTCATTCTCTCTTTATAAACTATATGGTTTAAAGCAGTAGAACCAGCTTTCTCTTCTTCATCACTCGAACTGGCTTCTTCCTCCAAAACAGCAGATTTAATCGCTTCCTCCACTTCTGTGTATTCAAAATTTGGTTTGACTTACTCTCATTACATCACAAGATGGCGCCAGTGTTTTGATGAAAACAACACAAGGCACAAGGGAGTTTATAGTAGTTTGTGAGAAATATTTATTATTAAAAGCTTTTCTGGAAGCACAGTAGTTCATCTTTTTAAATTGTATATGTGATTTTATAGTATCAGTGAAACTTCAACCTGAAGAACGCATTCATTAAAGTGAACAGTACTGAAGGTGTTACATAGGCTCCCTCTGCTCTCTTACAGACGTGGCCCTTGCTGTGATGCCTCCAGCCATGTCTCTGATTAATGATCCAAAGATTGCCTTCGCTTATCTGCGCCCAGCCTGCATCCTGCTCACCAAGGAGCCCACCGTGACCAATGTGGAGTCGCTGAGCGAGCAGCTGAAAGACATCCACGATGCCTCGCTGCAGCAGCTGCAAGAGTATGTTCTCTTCCCCTTGCGCTTCGTCCTCAAAGTCCCGGGGCAGAAGAAGGAAAAGCTGGTGCAGTCTGTGGCCGAGGCAGTGAGCTATGTTCTGGAGAGGACTTGTGTCCGGAGTTGGGACATGCTGCGTGATGTCTTCTCTGAGCTCTGCGTCTGCCTCTGCTCCCCCACTGACCCGGGCCAACCTGCAGATACATCAGAGGAGCTGAAATCCGCCGTGCTGCACTGCCTGGATGCTCTGCTCCACGCCGCTTATGGCGACATAGTGTTCAGACTGTACGAACCCTCGATGCTGCCCACACTGGGTGCTGCCGTGTCACTGCTGTTGGCTTTAGGAGAGAAGGACAAATCCAGAGAGATTCAGACGGCGGCCTTGAAGTGCCTCCAGTCTTTGATTCTGCATTGCGACTGCAACCAGGAGCATGTTGCCCCATTGTGGGATGAGCGATGTTCTGTAGGCAGCACCATGGCTTCCTTCTTACCTGGGGTCACTTCAACTGCAGCGAGGATCATCACTGGAGATCTGAGGCAAGGCCATGCGGTTACTGTCAGGGCCATCAAGGTAAAAACACAGTCTTCTTCAAAATAACATGAAACTCTTTCATATTTTTAGCATGATGAGCTGCAGTTTTCTGCACTATTGTTTGCACACCTCACATGAGTTTGCATCAGTTAATTGACACATATCTGTTAAAATGGATTTATTTTCTTGAATTTAAGACAGCTAAACATGAAATGTCAACAATGTTGGTTGTTTATGAAAGAGTACCAATAGTAACTGGTGTACAGTGCTTTGCAAAAGTATTGATCCCTGCTCAACTGTACTAGTGCAGAAACAATTAATCGAATGAATTGCGATTAATTGATTAGTGAAATAATCATCAACTAATTTAGTAATCGTTAACTGCAGTATAAGGAGTAAAAAAAGATTATGAAAGATACATAGATAGATTTTTCGTCTTTGATGAAAAACCTTCTTTATCTCTAAATCAGTTTTACCCAGAACTAGGCCTGTCACCATAACAAATTTTGCTGAACGATTAATTGTCTCAAAAATTATTACGGTAAATGATAATATTGTTTGAAGACCTTTTCACACTGATTTAATGGAAATGACGTAATAATACATGTGATTTCCTGCCAAAGATAGATACACTTTATTTTCAAAAGAACACTTAACACTAGAACTGATAAACAAAATAAACAAAACAACCAAAAACAGAAATAAAATAGATCCTCAGTCTCCATTAACAAAAAATGCACTTGAATAAAAACTAAACAACATAAAGCCAAAGTGAAAATAAATACAACGAAAAGAGTGCAGATTATAAAGTCTGTATACTACGTTGCCCTTCAGTAATCATTAGATTTAAATAGAGAAGATGGCACATCGACTACCTGATGCAATAGTTCACACTACAGGACTTTTGGCCCAATTTTCCCCTTAGGACAATATTAGGACGTTGGACGTTCTAATATTGTCGCTTGTGATTTTGTAACCAATCATCCTGTAGTGTGTGGTGTGTTATGGTAGATCGTCGTTGCCGCTCCGATCTAAATCAGGGTTTTCCCCGACTGGGAGCGTTAATGCAGCCTGTTGAATGTGACAGGCAGCCAATCAGAAAGCCTGCGATTCCCTCCGCGCTTTCTGAGGGGAAACACAGAGGGGAATCCCAGACAGCTGACACGGCGCAACCCGAAGTCCAGCGGACATTGGAGATGATATGTGGAAACAACATTAATTAATTCAGCATTTCGTGCAAAGAATATAGAAATGACAAGGGGAGGAGTTGGAGCGAAATCACACCCGGTAACTTTTCAGCTGTTCTTCGTTAACGTGACATAAATAGGTTATAATGATTTTCATTCAGTCAGGACCTATTGATGGAAGAAACGATAAAGCCGATAATTGAAATGAGGTCGATAGTTTTAATTTATCGTGCGATTAATTGATTTATCGTTTATCGCGACAGGCCTACCCAGAACTCCTCAAGAGACATAGATTCAAATTCCTTAAAACATTCAAAGAATCTCTTTTCTGATCAATTACATGTTGATGTTAAAAATGTTTTCTATCTACAGATGCATCTTTGCTACAAATGATTAAGCATTTGCTAAAAGAATGACATGTTATTGGATTTTAGGCAATACAACATTTAAATTATTATTTAAACATTGGAACTGAACTATTGGTTCACTTTCTTTTGTATTTCTAATATTGTATAAAAAGTTATAGGTGGTTCAATAAAAACCTGGAAAATGCGTAAATTTGTTTCATTTCTTTAATTGTCAGAATAATCGATAGAATAAGTCATTCCTAAAATAATGATTAGTCACAGCTCTAAACCTCATTCACATTATATCATGTTACAGTGCAAACATCAATGCACTTTACTTGGATTTCATGACATAGACTAACACAAAGTAGCTCTGCAGTTAATAATTACTAATCAATTATTCTGACGATTAATCAAGTAATCTGATATTTCCGTGTACTACTTTACGTTGCTCACAAATCACAATAATGTGCAAAGAAAATATTAAAACAAACTGTGGATAGTTTAAGGGTCATGAATACCTTTTACACCGTAGGAAAAAAAAATGTCTGCTCTGGTTCAGGTGTGGTCTGGGTGTGTGGTTCTGGTCATGGAGGATTCCCAGCTGCAGCGCAGTGAGTCCTGCAGCACCGTGTCACCGGAGCTGGGGAGGATCGGCCAGCTGGTGGTGCAGCGGACGGCGGACTGGGTGAAGGCGACTGCGGGGAAGCTGTGTGTGCTGCTGAGGAGGATCATCTCCTGCTCCTCCGCCTACCAGCACTGGAGGGTGAGGCTGGAGATGGTGGAGCTGGCCGACCGTCTGCTGGCAGCGTGCGGCCAGTCGCTGAAAGAGTGCCTGGGTCCACTGCTGGAAGCTCTGGTGGGAGCGATCAACGACGAAGACCCCAGAGTCAGACAAAGGTTTGTTGTAGTTTGTAGTTAGTTGTAGTGGAAAAAGAATGAGAATGGCCCGACTAGAGCCCGATATCTTCTTGTTCAGGTGTGAGGTCGCTCTGAGAGACGTGTCCAAGAGGAGTCAGAGCGCCCCCAGCAGTAAGAACCTGACTGACATCCTGTCTGAGAACCTCCACTCGTTAGCCACCTCTCTCCCCCGGCTGATGAGGACTGCCGACGACCAGAAGAAGCTGTTTGTCCTCAACGTGTTGCTTGGTTACCTGAAAGTCCTGGGACCACTTGTCTCTGTGGTGCTAAACTCTGCTGCACACCTGGACAGGACCTCTAAAGCTTTGATGCAGGTAACAATGTGGTTTAATATTTTGAGACTCTTCAGAATTGAACTTATAAAGACGTAATATGTGGAGGTGGTGCAAGAGGAAAGTCTTGGGTTCGGTTCCCATACCCTAAGACCTTTGGCGCACTTTTTCCCTCTTTTTCTCACAGCCCATTTTCTAATTGGTCAGACCAAGTCGTTATTTTGCAAGTCACAAATAAGTCCCAAGTCTTTCCACTCCAGTCCTGGGTGTCCCAGCATCCTTAAAAAGTCTTAAATCAATGTACAGAAAATTAAGGCCTTAAAATAAATAAAGTTTAATGCAAATTTGCCTTAAATATGCTAATCACAGGTCTTAAATCTAGTTGTGGTAGGACTCTTTAACTATTTTTCCTCACTGAACTTTGCAAGAATTTTATTTATGTTAAATGTTTCACATGTTAAGCCAAAAATCTGTTTTCTGTGTGTAGTTGTAATGAAAATATCAATCAGTAACTTGGGTCTTTCTGTGTTGATGTTGTTTCTTTGCTCTTGAGTTACATTTCCTGAAATTTTATTTTACATTATAGAACATTCCATTTTGTTTTACATTATAGAACATTCCATTTTGTTTTACATTATAGAACATTCCATTTTGTTTTTATCCCCTCTCAGCAGCATCAGATTTGGTCTTTTTAATCAACTTTGCAGGTTTACCCAGTTACAGAAAAAAATAAGTTTTGAAAGAAGCTTGATTATTTAATGATTACTTATTTAGTTTTAGAAACATGTTGCATTTATTGCATTGGAACAATAAAATAAGAATAGCCTAATTGTCCAAAATGGAAAGCATTTAATTAATTTTATACTAATTGTGTCTGTTCTTGAATGGATTATTTCTGTGATCATTTGGACTGAAATTGAGATGGAAGATTTTTCCGTAGCCCTATTACATGTGAATAAATCTATAAGTAGGAGGGGATGAATTGGAGGAAGATGCATTTATCTGGAGGAATTTTCCACAAGGTGGTGCTCTCATCTCAAGCTTTAATAAAGGATGCAACCCGCCAAATTCCCTCTATTTAAATACAGAATGGTTCAAATTTATATGTGGATGACAATTTAAAAGACTCTGTGTATAACTAACATCATAAGAACAATGAGATGGTGAAAGTCACATGATCTCTATTTTTCTATTTCTATATGTTTCTTTATAGATGCATTTGAAGTACATGTATCATTTTTATTTTTGTTTATTTTTTAATTAATGCAGATGGAAATAAAGCAGACTTGTTGAAAAAGTAAATGAACAAAGTGTTAAAAAACCTTCACCATTTTCTCTCAATTTTAAATGCTTCACACCATCAAATAAATGCTTATACTAAACAAACAAACAAACACAAAAAGCCATTTTCCAATGATTTCATTTATTAAGAGGAAAAACTATCCAAACCAACCAGGCCCTGGGTGCAAATTGATTTGCCCTTCTCACACAGTTTTGGTTCAGTCTCACTACCAGAGAAATGAGTTAAACAGAACCTGCCTGGTTTTTTCATACACCAGCTTAAGTTGACAATTCATCCAGGAAGTCACAAACAACCCAGAACAACTGCTGAAGCTCTGCTGGCCTCACTTGCCTCAGTTAAGATTAGTGTTCATGAGCTCAATAAGAAAGATGCTGGACCAAAATGGCCTCCAGTTCCAAGGTGAAAGCGACTGCTGGCCGAAAACAAACACATCTTACATTTCTCAACAACATCCTGATGATCTACAAAACTTTTAGTGGATTTTTTGTGGATTCACGAGATAAAATTAGATTTTTAAAAGGTTTCTGCATCATTGTTTTGCTTTGAGCTCACCATCTCAATAAACCAAAATTAAGGTTTTGGAATAGCCCGAAGTCTGGAGATAAAATTGGTCATTACATGAACTCTGATGGACTGTGGTCTTTTCCTGGAGAAGTCTCAGTTTATCCTAAATGATTGTTGAAATGTGTGTGCAGGTGCTGGAGCTGGATGTGATGGATGTTCGTATTGTGGAGGAGCGGAGCTCCACCGATCCCATAGAGAGCAGCTCCGGCTCACACCACTCCGACAGCGCTCACACTCAGAGGAAGCACTTCCTGTTCTTCACCGACGACAAGATCTACTGCGCGCTCATGGAAATCTGCCGAACATTAGGTACTATTATACGACAGAGTAATATAAAAAAAATTATAATACGATAATAAAGTACCGGTAATCAAATTACAAGAATAAAGTCATGATACTATAATAGTAAAGTTGTACAAGAATAATGTTGAAATAATACGAAAATAAAGTCATATTATATTACGATTTTATTCTTGTATTACTATGACTTTATTAGTAGTTCTACTGAGTGTTGATCAATTTAATCGAGGCTGTCAAACAACAGAAACGACCAAATGTAATCAGTTTTGATCACTAATATGAAGCCAGGAGGCCTCAACATTTTAGGACCAGATTAAAAGATTAAGTTCAGCAAAATCCTACTTTATTTATGCAGCACTTTCAGCAAAAACAAACAAAACTTAAATAAAACTTTTAGTCTGTAAGTGTATTTTAGACCCATAAAAATTAGATAAATTCCACAGTAACTTCTGGTTCCTTTGTATATTTGTTGTTTCTGTCTGATGGAGAAAAAACATCAATAATAAATGAAAAACCCTGAACAAAAGCCACAAAGATGCACTTTACAACAATTTACCACAGTTCTGACACTTTTTAGCTACTCTTCATCTACTTTTTAATTTTCCAGGTTACTACGGCAACATCTACCTTCTCACCGACCACCTGTTGGACTTGTATCGGCAGTCCTGTGCATACAGGAAGCAGGCAGCCATGGTCCTAAATGAGCTGGTGGGCGGTGCCGCCGGCGTCTTGGTGGCAGCGCCGGCCAGCTGTTTGGACGGTGGGGACTTCCCGGCTCCATCTGCCTCCAAGGAAGACCTGAAAGCAGTGGTTGTGTCTATCATGGAGGAATACACCAGCCTGAACAATTGGCACCTGAAGACTGTGAGCGAGGAGATGGACATAGACCGGCAGGATCAGCAGGTGAGGCTTCCAGCAAATAAAACTGATAACAAGATCAGCTGTTTCTAAATTCTGTTACTTACGCAGTTAGTTTTTTATTCAGCTACAAGAAAGGAAAGAAAGAAGGACGGAATGAACCAAAGTTTTCAGAGTATTTTTCAGGACTTCACTTACAATAATTACTGACCAGAATGGTCACATTGATGGTACTGGAGAAAAATGATGTATTGTCCAGCATCATTCATCGTCACAGGCCAACTTGTCATTGTTTTTAGCTGCTGAGTCCATTCAATCTCAAGTCCATCTCCTGCGGTGACATCATCAGGAACACCTCAAATCCTCTTCATCAAGCAGTTCCTTCTTCATTCGCCTGCCCTTTGACTCCACCGCCTACATCTGCCATCCACCAGCTGAACAGCAACATCTGGCAGCTGTGCGTCCAGCTGGAGGGCTTGGCCCGCTTCGCCCAGGCGCTGCAGCACGACTTCCGCCCGCTGCTGATGACGGCACTCTACCCGCTCCTGGAGAAGGCCGGCGATGAGTCGCTGCTGGTTAGCCAGGCGGCGCTGGGTGCCATGACGACGGTCGGCACGGCCTGTGGGTACTCCTCCCTGAAGGAGATGATCAGAGACAACTCAGACTACCTGCTCAATGACATCTCAGTGAACCTGCAGAGGCTTGGTCAACACCCACAGGTAGAGATTCAGAGAAGTACAATTATCGAGCATCAGTTCAGCCGTTTCTAACCTTGTGACACCATTTTCCCATCCGACCGACCAGGCTCCTCGGGTATTAACGGTGATGCTGGCTCACTCTGACTGCAGCCTGCTGCCTCTGGTTGGGGACATCGTACAGGATGTTCTGATGGCTCTGGATCTCAGCTATGACCAGTCAGCCACTCTGTTTGGCTCTGTGCTTCACGCACTCATGAAGGCACTAGGTAAGGAGATACTAGCTGATTACATCGCACTCGTCTGTATTGCTAGGTTTTATTAAGAACTTCACAATTCAATTCACTTTCAAATCACAATTCGCTTAAACATTGCTTTAAATACTTCAGTATGGGTTCAGTAATAAGTAGCATGCAAAGTTTTCATTAAAGCCTTTTTGTTCAATATTGGAAATACATTAAAATATGCAAATAAACAAATAATTAAATTCCTTTTTTAAATGGTGCCTAAAATACAATAACATATTCAATTAGTGAAAACTTGATTATTTGTAGCAAAGGATGCAGCTAAAACATGGTTGATCTGATGACTGTTTTTTGGTTTAACCATTTAATAAATGTATTTCAAAATGTGCTTAATAGGAGATTTTTTTTAACCACGTGAAGCTAGAACTGCAGCTTGACAAGTTGTGGGTAGACCATATTTGCAAAAAAAGTTTATTTTTTAATCTAAAATAAAAATTCTCATATTTTATGTACAGTTTTGGCTTAATTATTGCTCTGACTGTGTTGTTCATTTAAAAAATTGCCTTTTTTAGAGGCTCTATAGTTACCAATTATTCTATTATTAAATTAGTTGAAGATTATTTCAATAATCGATTCATCACAATTAATCCAATTCATTTACGTATGACTTATTTTTTTGACGCAAACCCACTGGTTAGGGCATTCCATATTTTATCCACCTCTGCTGTTCTGTGCCATGCAGACCATTTCTTAGTTGTCATTTTGTGAATAAATAATCTGTTGTTGAATTAATAGTAATGTCATTTTTCCCCTTTTAGCCAGCTGGTTCCCTCCGTCATGCTGTAGGACCAGTAAGCCCCCCAGTTCTAGGATTTCTGCTGAACTGGTAGATTTTGACATCTGCCAGTTCCTGGTGGATTACCAAAAGCAGAAGGAGTTGGCAGAGGGCATTGGGATTGAAGCGGATGAGACGGAGGACCTTGGTAATATTTAGGCATTACCAAGAACAAACTGACGTTGTTAAGGTTCTGTTCATAAAACGTTATGGCAGGCCAGAGCTTTGACTTTGAGACATGGTTTATATAAATGAATTTAGGTTAAAGAGGCAGGACTCAACCAGGAAGCTAATTACAGCTAAAGCTAACTGTCCTTCCAGAGGTGCTGCCTCCTGCAGAGTGTGAGGAAGCTGATGATGGACCCGACGAGAAAGCACAACTCCCACCACACCTCAATATCGCTAAAGATGTCATGAAGCGCTGCGTCCACCTGCTGTCTGACCCCAGCCTCAGACTCCGGCTCAAGGTGACGGGTTAGCTGTGGAAGAAAAGTCCAATCATCCAGAGTTACCATCCTGCAATGTTTAAGCATTTATCACTTTCCTTCGACTTAACATTTATGTACTGCTTTTTGTTATTATATCATATACAATCTCCATCAAGGCTCTGTAGATTTAGGTAGAGCTCACTCTCTGTACTAAATTCTACCGTGGTGAGTAGACCAACAGGACATGTCCAGGTCACTTACTGATGGAGGTATTAATCCATGTGATCAGTATTACAGCTGAATCTATGGCTGGACGATATGGCTGATACATGTGTCACAATGGAAACGTTTCATATCGGTCAATATAGATAATTATTTATTAGTTTTAAATATCTGAAATACAGTTTTTTACTTTTAAGCAGTTAGGAAGCTGAGTGGCGAAACATGAAACTACTGTATAAGTGAGTTAGCTGATGCTACCAACCTAGCGTATCTAGCTGTGAGAGGCGTTTCCTCTGCCTACATTTCCCAGAATGCCATGCGGTTCTGGATCAGTTCAGTGAAATTACTGAACACTGCTCATTTTGAAAATGTTTTTAAAAGTTCTAAATTTCTGTATCTAAAATGAATACCTTAAAATTTCTTAAATTCACAGAAAACATAAGTTGGCCTTAAATACATTAATTTTGACACCAGCAGCCCTATTTAATTTTTGTATATGTAGTTTGCTCACTTTTCTGTCTGGCAATGGTTTGAGTACTTACATCATCAATGATGCAGCTGAGACTGTTGGTGAAGTAGCTGCCGATATATCCTTGCTAGCTAGCTTTTTTGCGTCTTATCATTAAGTGAAGAGTTATCACCAGTTGGCTGGACGATGTTCATTTTCGTCACTGCAAACCCATACGAGGCGAGGCGCACTCTGCTACATAAACAATGTTCGGTACTAAGCATGTCAGGCAGTAGAGAGCCACATGCAGGATGAGAAGCACAAAAGCTGCTACCAAGAACCACCAACATACCCCAGACATTTCACAGTTTTTGCTATGCTTTATTGTAATACAGCAGAATCCTTCCAATCATTCTTTATATTTGTAGTTTTCCTGTCTTAAATTTTATTAAATTTATTTTATTACATTTTAAAAGGTCTTAGTCTTAAATTTGTTTTCCTGAAATCTGCAGATACATGTTATTGCCCAACTCTAGCTGAACCTCAGCAGACTTTGATGAACACTCTCCTACCTTATAGAATGAAAACAAAATAAGATGTCAGATAGGGTCAAAAGTTCTTGGTCTCTTAAATCTAGTATTCAGGGATGAACCACACCTATGCGTGGTCATAATATTTCTGACTGTTGCTTACTCTGTCCTCCAAAAGGTTCTGGATGTGCTGGAGCTGTGTGTGTGCTTGCTGAGTGAGAGGGAAGACGAGTTACTGCCCATGGCTCATCACTGCTGGCCGGCTCTGCTTCAGAGACTCACGGCTGATGACCCGTTAGCAGTCCTCAGAGCCTTCAGGGTTGGTTTACAACTTAGCTTTCCTCAGAGTTATGGTTGTCTGACGAGCTTTTTAAACATTGGAACAAAATGCAGTCAAAAGCATATCAGAAGCGAAATCTCAGTGTAAATTTTACACATAACAAGAACTGTAGACAAAGTGTGGATCATTTTGGGTAAAATTGTTAGTAATTTCTCTAAACTTGGGGTGGCCGCACATCCTTAAAAAGTCTTAAATTCAGCATCTAAAATTAAGGCCTTTAAAATGTCTAAATTCATTTGAACATTTCATTTGGCCTTAAATGTTAATGACAGTCTGTTGTTGTGAAAGAACTATTTTATATTCTATATTCTATGCAGTTCACTTTTCTAAAAAGTAAAAGGTTTGAGTCAGACGAACGTCTTCATTACGATCTATGACTCAAGGTGGTTGCGGCTACCGCTAACTAGCTACTAGTAAACCCTTATTAGTGCAGCTGGCTAGCGTTTTTGTGTCCATCGTTGGTAAGTGTAAATTTATCACCAGCTGGCCGGTCGGCGTTCGTCGTTGCCACTGGCTCACCTCTATTGCAGTCTGTACAATGCTACCTGCGTTCGGCGCAAAAAGCTTGGCACTACTATATAAAATATGTAATTTTCTTCTGTACATTTCTGTCGTGGCACAGATCTTAAAGTTCACCCATCAGGTTATTATAAAGTCTTACATTTGAGTTGGTTGAACCTGCAGAAACCCTGAAGCTTTATGGTTACCCTTAATAACTAGAGGTAGCACCTGTTTTCACGTAGCGTTTTCTAGTTATTTTTTTATTCGTTTTTAAATTGATTTGAACTTAACAATTTCTCCACAATTAGGTGCTGTGTACGCTGGGTGAAACCTGCGGTGACTTTCTGCGAAGGAGGGTTTCTAAGGAGGTGCTACCCAAGCTGAGCTCCTCACTGGCGCGGCAGGCTCCGGTCAGCGCCAAGGCCGGCCCGGTCTACACACACACTCTGGCCTACAAGCTTCAGCTGGCTGTGCTGCAGGGCCTGGGCTCGCTGTGTCAGAGACTGGATCTGGGTAAGAGAAACCAGACACACATGCAAAGGTAGCGCATGTCTGACATTTGACCTCTTTAGACCTGGATGATTTTATTTTGTTTGTCTAAGACCTTCAAAAAATTGCCTGATTTGTGAAATTAAAAATTGTGAGATATTTATGAAGACTGATTGAGATCTCCTCCTATCTGGGTGTTTTATTCAGCTTGAATAAGTATAAATATCATTACATGTTTTATGAGGCTATTTTCCGTATTTGTTTATTAATTTAATTAGATTTAGTACATTATTGTGCACTGTGTAGTAGTATTCTTGTACCACCATGTGGCAGTGTTGTATATCACTGACAATTACAGCCTAACTTGTGCTTCTTTCTGTTTCTGTGCTATTTACTACATAAATCTGTGATTTAGTTTTTTCATGGGTAGAAATGTCCACATGAGTTCATACAATCAAGACCGCTAGTGTTGGGAAGAAGGTCGGTGCTTTCGATCAGAATCAGCATCCCCTCCGATTTCTAGATTGGTACGTTGTTTTATTTTAAAAAAATGTAATTATAAATTCAATTTGCTCTCATGCATAAACCATAATGGAAAATCATCAGTGAAAAAGCCTGGAGGCAGCGGAAGCGTTTGGGTTCAGCATATTTTAAAGATGACTTTGAAGATTCAAAGCCCATCCAGCTGAGCCAACAGGAAGCCAGCGAGTCCTCAGCTGCTCACGCAGTAACGCCCACTCACAAGTTCCATTACACAGCAGTACAGCAAGCAACACTGCTAAATGTGCAATCAGCAAACCAGGAAGCAGGACTATTTGACTTCTACGTTTGGTGATGCGTTTATCCTCTTTACTGAACTTTGAGGATATAAACTCAAAATATGCTGTAAAAGTTGCCAATTTTGTAAGTAGCAGCTGAATTTTCATCTATGCATAATTACCAGCTTTAGAAATATACATTAAAGGTGCAGTATGTTGCAGCAGTATTCATAAGTCTTGAAATTTTCTACATTTTGTCACATTACAACCACACATTTTATAGTCAGTTATTTTTTCAAAGTTGTGCATACTGGTACGCCTTTAAAAAGTTAGAATATTATAAAAAATTAAGCATATTATGTCCCTCATTTCGAAAGTTAGATTAATTTCATTCATTACAGATACAGTGAGACATTTCAAGCATTTATTTCTTGTAATTTTGATGATTATGGCTTACAGATAATGGAAACTCAAAATTCAGTTTCTCAGATAACTTGGTTATTAGATAATATCAATTAAAAAAAGATAGTTTAAAAAGAAATTTCAGGCTGCTGAAAAGTATGTTAATTTCTGTGCACAATGTACTTACATGACTTAGTGCATCAGTGCGCCGTGGCCCAGATGCCATCACCCTGTGGTTCAGCTGAGGTATGGTGGAAATCCAGATTGCTTTGGTAGCTGCCTGCAGGTCAGCTGCCTTTTTGGGGCTGATGCTTCTTGTCTTTATGTTGACAGCAGCTATGAGATTTTCAACTGGGTCAAGGTCAAGAGAGTTTGGTAGTTTGCTGGCCAATCTAGAACAGGAACGCCATGGTCATTGGACCAGCTTGTGGTACCTTTGGCAGTGTGGACAGCCGTCTCTAGTCTTAGCTGATTAAGTTTGAGTTTCTGAAATATTACACATTTTCTGAAACACTGCACTTTAGATTTCTGTAAGCTGTGAGCCACAATCATCAAAATTCAAAGAAATGAGTTACATAAAACATTTTCAGTCACAGTCATCCAGAACTTCTTCATATAAATCCCTGGAAAGTTTGTGGTTGTGACTTTGTGCAATGTGGAAATGCTTAAAGGGACAGACTACTTTTAAAAGGCTCTTCAGATTTTCGACTGATTTGAAGTCTGTTTAGAAAGAATGGAGGTTTGAAGCTGAGTGTGGATTTTCTGGCCTGCTCCACTTCACAGCGGAGAAGTGAAATGGGTGATGGTAATATTAGGAGTGTCGCACCCTCCGTCTGAAACCCATCACTGACAGATGAGGAGTTAGCAGCCTGTGACACAGTGTGTCACAGAGCGTCAACGCTGTCTTGTCAGCTGGTATTAGATTTAACAGTGATGAGGTCTGCAGTGGAAATCAAATTTGTTTTATTTAAATTGTAGATTTTTCCCTCTGACTTTTGTTCTGAACAAATTAAGTTTTTTCTAATACAGCCTCATTTTTTCCCTTTTGCCTCATAACATTGCCTTACGAGCCTTTTCTGAACTGTATTCCACTGATCCCAAAACATCCTCTGCCATTCAGCTTCTTTCAATCACAAATTTCTCCTTGAACCAATAAGATGGTAAATCAACATGGAACATGTTCTGATAGGCTGCTGTTTGAAGCCCATGCTAGCTACCAGGTCCTGTTTAGCTTTGAAACAGGACTCATTCAGTTTGGAGATGAAACAGCCCAACAGCAGTGAAGCAGAGCTGGTAGTCGAAGGCAATATTTGCTTTCATTTAATATTTTGCATGTTTTGATATGGTTAGCACTTCAAATGTGTCACTTTCACCATGAGGGCCACTGCTTAGGCCTATGTGTTAACTGTCTTGAATATGTGGAGTTGGCAGCTGCATGAAAGCAATCAAAAACAGCAATATGGAGAAAATAAAGAAAAAAGGAGAGAAAAACAAATGGATGGAAATTGTTGACTGGAAGGAAAACATTATATGGATGTAAATCGTTAAACTGAAATTGTTAAATGGACAGATGAACGGATGAACTCTCATATTTATTGACATATTGGCTTCATCAATATTAATCCATTAACTGGGTCTACCAGTTGCCCCAAATTCTGATCCAGAAATCCAATATGGCTGCCTCAAGTATAAAATGTAGTGCTACTTGACAGACATCTTCTATCCACATAAACCAGTCATACACAGTGTTAAATATCATTAATAGTTGATGAACATTGTTACTGTATTGCAGAAAATACTTACCTTTACCGTTATTGTAGGGTTAAAGGTCAAGTCAAGTTGATTTGTACTACAACACATTTGAGCAACAAGGCAGCTCAAAGTGCTTTACACCAAACATCATGCACTAACTAATTATGAAACAAGCAATAAACATTGCATTTTGTCAAATACCATCATCAAAATCATCCTGCAAATACACTGATCAAATATATCGATCAATGTTCCACTTACTGTGAATCAAAGGCCTCTCTAACCAGCTGGGTTTGTAGAACTCAGTGTTTCATCTGTTTTTCAGTTTTCTGGAAGTTTGTTCCAGATTTATGGGGCATAGAAGCTGCTTCTCCATGTTTGGTTCTGGTTCTGGTTCTGATTCAGAGCAGAACCAGAACCAAAGTCCTGATTGGTCTGAAAGGCTGATACAACAGCAGCAGATCTTTAATGTATTGAGTTTCTAAGCCGTTCAGAGATTTAGTTTTTCTTGATCTTGCTCTGACATTCGTCCTTTAAGCCTGGAAAGCCGTTCAGGTGCTAGAAGACCGACTTTGTAACACTCTATGTGTCTCAGAAGGGTCAGGTCTGATCACTACTCCCTGATTTGGGCCTGATCACTAGTTTTAGTTGTAGCTAGTGACTCTGATCTCTGAGAACATCAATTAGTAAATGTAGTGGGGTTCCCAGAACCTCAGTTCATTTCATCAAGTTAAATAAAAAGCTGTGTTATTCTCCAGAGCCTTACGATGGAAACTCAGCCTCTTACACACCCATTGGAGAGTGTTGTAAACCTCATTTAACTGGAACCATGTAAACATCTGTCTTATCAGCATGAGGAAAGAAAGGGCCATGCTTCTCCTGCTTGGCTTTCCTGCCTAGAACTTAATTCTGTTCCCCTGTTCTGTCAGAAGGGAAGAGATTTAGTGTCAGAGATGAAGAGAATGTGAAAGAGCAGAAGAGAAACAGTGAATGGCTGCAGCCTCACTTGTGTGAATACCGATTTGGCTGCCGCTCACCTCTGGGACACTCGCAGCAAGCCAATTACCAAGCCTTAGTCACAGCGAGGGAAAGACAGAACCACTGATTGACTGAAGCCAATGATACATTCCAACTCGGCTCAACTTTCAGCTGCATTTCCTCACCATCTAACAGCAGCCAGCCTTTTTTAGTGCTGCTCACCCTCTACAGCCTTGATTCAATGAAAGACTACAGGCTGAGTGCAAAAGGAGAGAAAAAAGGGGATAAAAGCGGTTGCTAAATAATCCCATTTAACTCTGAAATGTGCGCTGCTGCTTTTATTCTCGACTCACATCGAGTAGGCATGTGCCAGCCAAGTGTGGGCTGAATTGGTAAACAGAGTAAGCAGAGAAGGAGACAGACATGTTTTGAAATGAGGCTTGAAAGGCAGCCCAGTTTGCAGCTTAGGGAATTGGTAAATGTCTGCTGGGAAGGATGGAAAAGGAAAGAGAGAGAGGGACAAATGGAGGGGGAAAGGCGATGAAAGAGTGGTGAGAAAGTCAAGTGGAGAGAGAGAGCAGAAGCTGGCAACGTTATGACAAATACTGCGAAATGACAGATAAGGGAATGGAGGCAGGTGCATCTGACTACATCAAAGTGCAAAAGAAGAAACGAAGATGTGGGGAAGGAAAGAGGAGAAGCAGACACTTCCTTAAATGTGGAAGGGTGTATGTGTGAAATCCAGCTTGAGGGAGATTTTCCCTCCGCCACCTCAGCGGTTTTTCCTGAGCTCGTTAGGAGAGAGCAAAGGTAAAGTCCAGGCTGGAGCTACGTTTTTATTCTCCTGCCATGTTTCACCAACACTCTGGGAACGGAGTGGTTTGATCAGAGCTTTGGAAAAACCTTGCAGGCGTCGTTATTGGGATGTTCTGTTTGGTGTTCACATGTTGGTATAAATGGTGTCTGTGTTTGGTTTTGCAGGCGAGGCGGACCTTGATGTTGTCTCTGAAGCCTGTCTGCCCTACCTGAGCTGCAGACAGCCAATCAGGCTGCAGGAGGCCTGTCTGAGGTGAGACCTGCATGGAGGAGGGGAGTTGATTTTGCAGGAACGTATGTACTGTATTTAACTGTAGCGCTGTCATTCCTGAAGAAAATATGGCAAAATAAAGGCACCAAATAAAACATTACTTTCAAAGTTAAAATCTGATGACTTAATGGTCTTTATAATAAAGGTCATACATTGTCTTGGAAGTTCACCTGGAAACTACTGTTTTAAAAATGCTAGCTGCTCTAACCATGCTAATGTTTGACATAAGATGCTAAAGACACTTCAGACTGTCGGATGTCAACCCTAAAGCCCTGATCAATGCTTCACTAATACTTTTGTAAAGAACATACATAAATACAAGCCTGTCGCAATAAATCAATGAATTACATGATAAATTAAAACAAGTTCAATAATTTCATTTTCATGATTTATCATATTTCTCTTTTCTTTCCTTCTACAAAAACTGGATTATAAAAGTCTTCAGTTTGGTGTTTTGGTCTCAACTGCATCATTCTCTGGAGGACAATTTCATTTACAGAAACTTCATAATTCATTTTATTTGTTGTTTCTGCTGTTTTGTTTATTTATTTTGGACATTTAAAATGTCTTCCAGTTCCAGTGTTAAATGTTTGTTAGAATTTAAAGTTTATGGATCTTTTAGAATGTGTTCTTCAAACATTATGCCATTACATTTATAATACTTAAAAAACTGTCTGTAAGCAACAATATCATCATTTATGAGATTTCTGAGACAATTTATCATCCAGCAATATCTGTTATTGTGACCAGCCTCCATCAAGTATCTTGATGAAATTAAAACCTTTATTTTGTCTCTGTTAGATCTCCACCAGATTTTATTGATGTTAAGCAATATTTTTTCTCATTTGTGCATTTATTTTTGTTTTGAAACTCTCTCATGTTCGCAGAGATGCAACACATATTATGATATTTCTTTTCTTTTTAGTCCTTACCGTCTGTTTTCTACAGCTCTATAAAAACTGAGAAGATATGAAGCCTTTTATGACCTAACTGATCCCATCAGTAAAGCCATCATAAGACTTACAGTAACTTATGAAACAACTGTTTTGTCTCAATGCTGTTCAACATGTGAGCTGCAGAATCAACATTAGCGCCACATTAAACAGAACGGCTCCATCTCTCCTTCACAGCGTTTTCCGTCACTTAATCCAGCTGGATCCGGACAGCTTCTGGTTTACGCTGAACCAGATCCACTGCTCTTCGTCCTACATGTCGCCCCCCCACCCTGACCTCCGACCCCTGCACCTGGGTGGGACAGGCCGGCCCAGAGACGAGTACTCAGACAACGTGCTGAAGCTGCTGAGGGAGGAGTTCGCCTCCAACTCAGACAGGTAACCAGCTCTGATCACAAACGTTCAACGAACTGGGAAAAAAAAGAACCTGATATGTTTTCACATCATGGTGTTAAATAAAAACGCCATAGCTTCTACACTAACGTCCAAACCAGGAACAAAGCTGGCCGCTCTTTCCACTCCCTCAGAGGTCTCACTTTTCATCTGTCTGACAGACGGGTGCATATTGGACATGAAAATAAAATGTTTATTTTCACTTCATTTCTTTATTGTTCAAAGAACTGACTGAATCGTCCTGCTTGTTTTGAATAAATTAACAATTCATCCACATACAATTTAAACTGTGGGTCTGTTTCTTGGTTTAGAGATTTATCTTTCTGGTATGCATCTTATTATAAATCCTAGTTAAAGTTCTATATTTACCTCTTTTTAACGTGTCAAATCTATCAGGATTATTTTGTATTTTCTACATATCCAAGTCAAGAAGGAAAATACATTTGCTGATACCGAGTCTGATTTCTCTTAAATTCAATAAATCTGTGTTTGTGTTTTAGGAGTTTTTCAGTAAGTCAGAATATCATGAAAAAGTTAATTTGTATCTGGAATTAAATTAAAAAAAAATTCACCTTAATTTTGATTAATGAAAAAAAACCTAAATTCTCTTTCACCAAAAATTAGTGTTTCATAAGACACGTTTTAAAAGAGAGCATTTTTTTAATACAGAAGTATTAACTTATGGCCAACACAATCAAACACAAGACTGTTTTACAGCAGATAAAGGTGATTGTTGAAGATGTTGGCTGTTCTCAGTGCTGTACTGAAATTATTTCCAGCTGCTGGTTTTTGGTACAAAAGGCCTTTTTCCTTCAGCTGAATACACAGAGAACGGCTGAGCTCTGTCCTGTTCAGGACAACGTTGTGTAAAGTGAACATCATGACACTGAAATCCAGCAGGGGTCTAAGGGTCATGTGTAAATGAAGAAAACAGGAAGTCACCTCTGTTATCACATCCCCTCAGTGAGGTGAGCCCTGAAAGCTGCCTTCCTCCCTGTGCAGTGTCTGATGTGTGTGTGTTGGGGACAAGATGGTCACATGTTTTGTATTTAGCTGGCCCTGGCTTTAATGCTAGCGAGCGCGGCACGGCGCCTCTTTATCTCCTCCTGTGCTGTTGCTATTTATCCTGCTGCCATTGCTGACAATAGCACCATTAGTCATCAGCTGCAGAGGGAGGGACGTGCTTGGCAGTCCCCATTACACACAGTCAACAGCTTTACGCCATTTCTCCTTACTGTGCACAGACAGACACATGCAGAGAGCTGAAAGCAAAACCAGAAGTGACGAAGAAGAGAGAGAGGAAAAAAAGTCTTGATTAGAACCGCTTAGCTACAGTTCACAAGGGTCAGTCACTTTTTCACATAAACAACCAAAGCCAATTTATTCTGGTTTCATATACAATTTATTTAATTTGATAAAGGCATACACTTAGCGTGAGACCAAACATTCGAGAAGAAATGTACATGTTACCTCCTGTCCTCAACAGAGATCCATTTTTTTGATGAAACATCAAACCAAAGTTTGAAAACCAAACGGTGGTTCGTTAAATCCGTTGTTCTGTCTGCAAACAGAGCCACTGCCCTCAGGAGCAGAACTGCTGCTGTTTCTTTCAGTCGATACAGCAGAGGTAAGACTGCTTGTGGCCTTGGAGAGAAAAGAAAGATTTTAAAAAGCAGAAACAGTTTTAGTGTTTTCATACATTTCTCTTTTTCATTGCCCAAGGGGTTTTCTAGCACATTAACACCCTGCGCCTCAAAGCTGCAGTAGGTGACTTTTACACAAATGTGTTTTTTACGTATTTGTTAAAAACATATTTTCATTGACAATAGAATTGTGCAAATTGGAATTACGAAAATAAATTCACTTATTAAAAACAAAAACATTTTTTGATAAGGGTTAGCATGAGGTGGTTTTATGACTGGATCAAAATCAGTGTATTCTGTAAATCTGCAATGGAAACACTTTGTTTTCTGTTTCACATGAGTCAGATGATCAACAACCAGGTTTTACTACAGGTGGGAATGACGAAGAAGAAAACAAGAAGTGGTGGGAGGATGATGGCATGGCATGTTGTTAATGACTTGTCGTGTCATTTTAATTGCGCTTCTTATTTAATGGAAACAACGTAATTTTGGAATTGTGTTTCTTTGACTTTAGTTGAATATTTTGTCCACATTTGTAATGGATATGCAGCTACTATGTCCTGGACAGTGTAACATGAGACAGATAATCCACCTCTTCCCTGAGCTACTTTCTCCAGAAATGCATCGCTCCAATCAGTCAGGAGGAGGGGCTTAGCGCTGTCAATCATGCTTGTGTACACGCTGCCTAATGTGCTAATGGCAGAGAAATAACTTACCGTCCCAAAAACCTATTATCTACCATACTAACTGTATTTCTGCAGGGAAAGATGAACTCAACTTTTTCACAAATGATCTGTCATGACATAGTGACAGTTTCAACAAATATGTGTAAAAAAAAAAAAAAAGAAAGAAACAAAATGTTAATAAAAGGTCCATACTGCAGCTTTAGTAGATTCATCAGATTGAAATATTTCCATGTAAGCATTGTTTTTCTGAGACTACACCAGAGTTGCAGCGGTCTGTGCTTGCCAGCGCTCCACATCCAGAAGCTTCAGAAACAGTGAAAGGATACATCAGGGAGGAAAACCCCTTTCTGAGCAGCTATGAAGAAAACCTCAGTCTTCTGTCTGTACAGCACTTTAGGAGAGCAGGAACACAACAAGGATGACTTTTAAAAATGTCAAACTGACAAGACTTCAATAAATAAAGGAATAAAAACAGAGTACTTTACAAAAAATACATACATAAATAAATAAATAAAACTCATACGTGACAAAAATGCCTTTGTGCATGTTGATTGAAAAAGATTTTTTTTTTTAAGAAAATTACTAAACATGCACTTACGGTACTTTGTTTTTTGTAATATACAGTTTTATGTACAGAGTGGATTAGAGGCTTGTAGAGGATTGAGGCTTTTTTTTTTATATATTATCAATGAGCACTGGGTGAGAGAACCAAGCTGGGAGAGAAATTATTTACCCCATTAAACTGTGCCGCCATGCAAAAGCCTTACAGTTTCCCACATTTTTTCTGGTTTTAGTCACAAATTTTATGTTTTACAGGGATTTTACGTGATAAACCAACGCAAAGTAGTGCAAAACTGCAGATAAGACGAAAGAAATAATATAAACTAGAAGTAATATACTTGATAAGATTTTGTGTTTGTGCAGTGCATTTCCTTTAAAAATTAACACTTTTCAGATTTTCCCCCCCAAAAACCAACAACAACTGAAAACTATGTAACATTTGTTTTGCACTTTGTGTTTGATATAAAATACCAAATAAAATAAAATGCACTGAAATTTTTGGTTACAATGTGACAAATATGATCATTTCAAGAGATACCTTTTGCAGGGTTATACATTAAAGTGAGATTACAGTCTGGTTTTATATTTATAGTCATAATTAGAGGCATATTTAAATTGATTTATTGAGTGTCTAAGGTTTAATCCTCTCCTGACTTTAAAAAAAACATGAAACAGTTTAATTTGTTTGGACCTGCAGCAGAAGGTGGGGAGGAAAATTTCTACTTTGTGAACTGTAAAGTGATTGTTGGGAAAATACCATCTGTAATATTTTATTATTAATATTATTTATTGAAATCTCCCCATTCTCTGTGAACTATTCAGGATCTGTCCTGGATCAGACAGAAAGTTCATTACTAATGAGTGTGGGCAGCATCTACATCATCAACATCCATGAACACAAACACAGTAAAATAACAACTCAAGAGCTGAAGCCGAGACCAGAAAGAAATCAGCAGGTTTTTTGTGTTGGACTTTAGAGGACTGTGTGAATGAAAGCACTTGGAATTGAACCAGTGAGAAAATATTCCACTTCCTGTTTGTCTGGGCAAATGGAGCGACAGTAAGGCAGTGGAAGGCGTGATCATGTCATTTACAGGATCTGGATGGAGTACAAGCAACATATTATTTACTGGTTAATAGATAGACTAAAGTCTTTTCTTTTTTTAGAAGGTTATCTAGTTGTGGTTGCTGATATCAGAAACAGTAAAGCTGCCTAGACCTAATCCCTCCCCCCTTGCTTTACAGGCAGTTTACCTACAGGAACCAGTTCATCTAGACTTCTGCACAGCATCAACATAAATAAAAACCACTCTCCCCTCACAGTTCACCCCCTGCACTCTTTACAAGCCATGTTAGACGTTTCTATGGATTCTGGGTTTCTTCAGGCCTGCTCTGTGTGAGAGGGAAGCTGCTTTCTGTGACCAAGCATCTGGTTCTGTGACCTCTGGCTTTACAGAGCGCAGCTCGGCTCGTTGGAGCAGTCACTGTGGTTATTGTCCGCCCCGCTCCTCTTCAGCTCCCTGGCAGCGTTGTGCTTCGGCCCGCCGCCGCCGTGGCTGTGGCCGTGGTGGGGGGCCTCCTGGGGCCTCTTGCTGTGCTCCAGGTGGGGCCCGTGGTTCTGGTGATGGCCACCGGCGTGCGGCTCTGCATCAACGAACGCTGCCCCTGCCTTGGTGTCGTCCCCGGCCTCAAAGTTGGCGTTGCGCTCTGGGCCGGGGCCAGCGGCGGCGCTCTCTGGCACCACCTGCAGGTAGGCTCTGACGCGGTGGCGGCGGGCGCCGGCCTCGTCGCTGAAGTCGATCACGCGGCATTCATAGGTGCCTTCGTCAGACGTTTTGACCCGGGAGAGGCGGAGCTTGTGGGAGATGTTGCTGCCCACAACCTTCACAACCTGGCAACGACAGAAGAAGAGTTTATCATGATGCTGTTCAGTTTATTATTGCTAATATTATTACTTCATTATTTTCAGTTTTTCTTCATTAGTAGTAGCATTATTTTATTATGTTAGCACCTGGAGAAGACAGAAAAGCTTTTTTTTTTTACATGTAATAATTTGATAATAATTTTAGTCTAATATCTATTAACAGCCATGTTTTTGTGTTGGGATTTGAACCGTTTCATATTTGGACATTCAGAGCTTTACCCCGCAAACACAAACAGAAAGAGAACTTTGTTTCCTCTGATAATTTATGTTGGATAGTGATTACTCACCAGATCTTTCTCATGGATGTTAGCCTATGTTTCACATCTTTCTCTACATTCTTTATGTAAGATCGGAAGATAAAACAAAGATGGTTCAACATAAAAGCTTCAGGATGCCTTTGGGGCTGAAATCCCCCACATATAGTGAAAACACTCCACAGCGTCTTTTTCCCTGAGTTCATCACTCCCAGAGAGACGGAGCGGAGCTGCTGCTCACTCAGAGAGGATGAGTCTGTGGGACATCATTAGGACATAAATATGACTCCCATTTGTCACATACCTCTGTTCTCCTTACGCTGCCTGTAGGTGAGTGTGTGTGTGTGTGTGTGTGTGTGTGTGTGTGTGTGTGTGTGTGTTAAGCGGCGGTCCCTGTGTTTATGAACATATTTATGTCTTTACTTATGCGGATCTGTATATTGAACAAGATTTCATAACGAATGCTTTCACAGCGACGTGGCCTGCAGTGTTTGACTCCATCTACACAACACACACACACACACACACCCATACAGCAGCTAGTCTGTCTGGGGAAGGAGAGAGGATTCATGTTTATGTTTGTGAATTCTTTTGAAAATTATATCAGAATATTTTTTCACTTATAAAGCTCTGATTTTAAATCCAATCAAAATTTGGGGATGCCAGTTATTGATAAATGAGTTCATTTAAAGTTAATCAATCTTATTGATAAACTAATGATTAATTGATAAGCAGCCATTTTCTTAAGAACCTGAGTTTTCATTCACATGAAAAGGGACGTCTGTTGTTCCATAACATACCTGGGTTAAGTTTTTTATATGCTGAATTTTGAAAAAGTATTAAATCCTAACCTTATATTGTGTGGGCTATGTTAAATACTGAGTAAACCAAAAATTGTTATCTCGTATTAATAAGTTTGGACATACTTATAAAATATAATATTACATGAACCTTTCTGGTTGCTGAATATATATAGTAAATAGGATATTAAAATATATGAACCAGTTTCATATATTTTAATATCCTATTTTCATTTAAACTTAAGGAGCACATTGCATCCCAAACCAGACTCTGTTTGGACCGCTTCTCTTTCCTGTTCTGGTATGGCCCCGCCATCTTCATTTCTGTATCAACTCAGGATGACCAGCAGCAGCCAAAATACAGAACTAAAAAAAGGGCTAAGTGGACGTTATTAGTTAATTGATTCCAACTAATTTTAATCTAATAAACCATTACAGTAATTGACAATTTATTGCAAATTAGTTAAATGTTTGCATCTTTAGCTTGAGTTTTGTCATCATAAAGTAAATTAATATTATCTAAATATCATTTGTTGTATGTTAAATCAATCTGTTGAAGTAATTTCCAGGTTCTGCTCAACATTTTTTCGACATAATGAGGCACACTGGACTTTTCCCTCCTTTGTGGCGCCTCCCTGTCAGTGTTTGTCAGTGGATGCGTCATTGTGCCCATTAGGGTAAGGAGGGTTCTTAGAATCTGGACGCTTCAGAAGGACTCTGAGCCGCCGTTGAGCAGCAGCGATGCCGACACTCTGGTGATACGATGATTCTACTCACATCAGGATTGAGTGTCAGTGTGTGATCTGGAGCATCGGCTGCACTGTGAGCCACATGGAACTGAAAAACTGTGATAACACACACTGTGTAACACAAAGACAGACACCATGACCTGCTCAGGAAGCGCTCTGACTCACACTGATCTTTGTAGCATCCTTCGGCGTTTCCTCCTCAGGAGACACCTTGGAAAAACAGAAGAATGTCAGAGAGTCAAAAGGTTTAAATTTTAACTGCTTACAGACATTTGATGTCAATATTAGCAACTGAAGGAGTGAACCTCCTGTTTAGTTGGACAATTATGTGCTTAATTTCATAAATCTATCATTTTTCCAAACATATGGAGACTCCACTGAGAAGGCCTTCCTCATAACATTACCCTGAGCTGAAATAATCTTCAGTCAACAGATTGTGTGCCTGAGCCTGTCAGAATATGCTGTGCTTATGTTTGTGAAGCTGCTGTGCTGAGCTGTTTATCCAGTTTCCTGTGATTGTATTTATTAAAGATTAGTTTTATTGTCCTGGTTTGAAACTCAGCGGCCTTTTAAAATGTAACACACACTTTCTTTTGTTTTGAGTGTCTGCGTTTGAACCTGGAGTTAAGCAACCCGACAGGACCAAGGTAATGCCTGACAAAAATCTGTGACTTTGTGCAGTTTTTTTAATAGAAATTATTTCTATATTTAATGCATACTTTTCAGATAAGCGATCCATAAAAGTTTGACTTTGTGACTGAAAGGCAAAATAAAAAAAATAAAAAACAAAGCTCACTGTGGAATAAGGTTTTGACTGGTACTTTACTATAATACATTTAAAACTTAAAGAGTGAAACATGGATCCATAATGTGGTGCAAAGTGAGACTTTTAGCTGCTGCCATTTACTATGACATTTTTCTTGTGTTATAAGTGAAGTAATAAGCCAGTGGATAATCAGCCTGATGTGTATTTACTTCATGCTTTTTCAATATTAAGGAATTAAACAAATTCCTATATCTTGCTGAAAAGTTATTTGTGAATTAGTTTTGTCTTATTTTAAGCATGCTTAGCCATTTGAACTAGAAACTAGACCAAAATTACTTGGTGTCGTGTTTTTGCAGTGAAATGCACAGACCAGTCAGAGTTCTTGTACCTCATTAGTCGTCCAGGGCTGCTGGTCCATCCACTCCAGGTGGTTCCTGATGTACCACCACTGGATCTCCAGTGAGTAGGACGGCATTCCTGCTCCTCTGAAGGAACAGGCCATCTCCACATCCTGGCCTCTCTGGGCAGTCATGTCATGGGGAACCTCAGTAAACATGGCTGGGAACACAGAGAGCAGACATGGACGTGTCTTTATGAATGGATTCAGGCAAGAGAGGAAGGAGAACCTTAGTGGGTCAAGGTTAGGCCAAGGTAAATAAATTATGAATGCATATCTTTCTTATTGATTTTATCTAAATTGAACTCTATACTAAAACCAACTTCTCATATAAAAGAACAACCTAAACAACCAGCGGTATGTGAACAACCAGACCTCTTGTTGCCATGTCAACCTTCAGACCAATCAGATCTCCAGCTTCTATGCACCACAAATTTGGAACAAACTCCCAAAAACTGCACAACAGCTGAAACACTGACTTGCCTTTAGTTCATAACTGGAACATTAATCAATATATTGATCAATATATCTGATGTGAATTCATAATTTTGATGATGCCATTTGACAAAATGTAATGTTTATTGCTTGTTTCATAATTAGTGACTATATGGTGTTTTTATGATGTAAAGCTCTGAAATGATTTTTCATCTAAAAGTTTTAACTCATGTTAAATCAATTTTAAAAAATCTTGCTATCCTTACACATTATGCTCCAATGGCCTATGTGCTGATACAAAGCAAGCATTTTACTGTTAATATAGCAATAGTTTCACTAATCTTTGTTAAAAATATTACAGCCCTTAAATATTCCAGAACATATTCTCATGAATACAAAGGTACAGATTAAAGGAGAAACAAATTAATGATAAAGTCCAAATGTGTAAAAAATCTATGGAAATATATCTCATAAAGTATTGTAGCACAACTTTTACACTTTTTAAATTCATGATAACATATAAAACATCAGTTGAAATGTTCAAATTTGATCAGTTTTAATTTGAAAGGAATCTTTGATTAGAAACTGAACACATTTTCAGCAAAGACTAATAAAATATTTACAAACATAAAAAATCAATAAATTTGTTGAGTGTAAAAGTAATGTGTAAGTTTTAAGTGCATCTGCAGTGATTGACACTGAAATATGAAAGCTGTTATTTCCCTCCAGCCATTAGAACCAAATCATTATTTACTGAACAGTTTCTGAGTGTAGGAGGCCCAACTGTACAGAACACAATGAAAAAACACATAAACCATGATAAACCAGACCTTATACTAATGAGAGGCTTATATGTTTCACTGATGCATGTATGATTATTAAATAAAAGAATTACTAGAAATGATAAAACCAATTATTTGATACTTGGAGAGTGTGAAGTGGTTAAACAGCACTAAACTCCTCAGAATAATGATCCATCGTTAACTAAATTAATGTGTCCTTCATGCACCAACATTATTGTCATAATTGATACTTGAATTTGTCTTTTGCAAAATGGAAACTGGAGTGCAGCCAAGCAAACTATAAAGAAGCTTTAAAGATATTTGGATTTATTTTACAACAAAACGAGTTTAGCATGTAAAACAAAATATGATCACAAAGAAGGTTTCTATGTGAGATATCCTGATCTTAGATGAAATGTCACAAAAATTTTAGAAATAAAACGGAGAATGACTTGAGTGAAGGTTTTCAGGCTACCCTTTCAGACTCCAGCGGTTCCTCACCCTGAGCAGGGAAGAAAAGGCGCTGAGTCCAGCATCAAATGTCAAATCACTCAGAGGGTCTGGGCCACACTCCATGACTGATTGGCAGGAATGCAACCAGCAGACCCGCATGGAAATGTTAATTGTCCCTGAGCTGTAGGGATTCTCGTTAAGCAAGCTTTAAAACAAAAGGTTACCCGCTGTCTTACCATCTTACATGGAAAAGAACAAAAGCGAGCGCCAGCTTTTAAACGCAAAGACCAACTTCAAAGTACATGTAACATTTGTTCTCTGTGATTCTAGAATATTCCAGAGCTGTAAAAGTTTCCAATGAGCTTCTTTTAAACTGCTGAGTCAGGAATAAACTTTCACAACTGAGACCAGATACTGGTCTCAGTTGCCTTAATTTTGGCTGACCTGAAAACATTTCTTTTCACATCTTTAAGAAAACATGGAAAAAAGTTCTGTTTGGGTCACAGCAGACAGAAAAAGGATTTTAATTTCAGGTAATTGACATTCTTCAGTTGCACATGTGGAGTTCCTCAAGGAACCATCCTGGGTGCTGCCAGTTTCTCCCTCTGAATAACTAAACTGAGCGTAAAATGTTAAAGATCCACCAAAGTGTCTATTAAACTCTTGAGATGATGTCAAGCAATAAAAATGTTGTAATCTATGATAAATAAAAAAAGAGATCATGTTAGTTTGGTGGAAGTGTGTCTCTGTTTACACTGCTGTCAAAAAAGAGAAAAATAAAAATCACTAATGACTACCCATACTTCATTGGTATTTCATTTTATTTGTGTTGAAAAACTGATTAGTTAGAATTTTTTTATGGTATTGGAATTTCACTTTCTTCGATGAATTTTTAGTATTTTTTATTTTGTCCAATCAATTTTATCTATTGATTGACTCAACCTGCATCTCAGTACTTTGGTCCAGTACTTTATGCAGTTTATGTGCATTTATAGATGAACTGGACTGAACATCCGCAACGATAAAAGCTTATATTTAGTGATGGATCCGATCTAATAGTTAAACTAAAAATAAATTTGTGAAGGTCGTTGGACGTTGTGGTTTACCTATCTCCAGTGGTAACCACGCTTGTTAGATGGTAACAGGCATGGTTACCATCCTCAGATCATTTATTCATCATGTTGTGCGATATGTACCAAGTAGAGACTATAATCTGATATTTTTATGATAAAAAAAAGTATATTAAATATATCTAATCAATAGTCGATAAATCGGTTCTGATTTCCTTAATTTTGGCTGACCTGAAATCGACCCACAGATGAGAAACAAATCTTACCTACCAATCAAATCCACGTCTGCAAAGGTCTGAAAATCAGCCACTGACCCCTTTTACTTGTGTGAGCAATAATAATCAAACCACTGTTACCAGCTTAGCAACTTTGTTGCTATACTTAGCAACATTTCAGACAAAAATAAATTGGTGTCTGCATTAAAAACAGAAACAGCTTTTTAAATATTGGTGATCAGCCAGAAAACTGTAATCAGTGCATAATCTGATCTAATCCAGTGTATTTTATAGTCAGTCTTATTCAAAGCCCTGCACTGGTACCAAAAGGTACTTTAAAAAGCTTCCATTTAAATATGATCAAATAAAATACCTTTCTATTCAGGCACACACATCCCCGCCTAACATTTACACTGAACACATTGAACTCAATCTGTACTTGATGGAAAGCTTTGCCTCGTTTATCGCCCAGTTAGCTGTCAAAATGTTTCATTCTTATCAGAAGGTTATCTTCTTTATGACATCATGTTTCTATCCTGTCGTCTCCTGATCCGTTCGGAGAAATGAGTGACACACTAACTGTGTTTTTAATTATTAAACAACTCCAACGTGACATTCTTGGCAGTTTTGACCGTTTCTTAACCTTTGACCCTTTGATTCTCAGTCATTGTATTGTGTCAATCCTGTGCCAACAGAGTGCTGATTTCCCTCTTGATTCATGGACTAATGTCACCCTGTGAACCTGCATTATGGATCTGTCTTGTATTACAAGAACAGTACAAGCCTACAGTCATTCCCCCCTGTACATTGATCAAATCTGCGTGTATTTTTCATTTGTGACACCTGAAACACACCAGCTATTGATTTGACATTACAGAGCCAGAAACAATGCTTCCGGCCCCTTTGGTGGAGAATATTCAAAGCTGAGACATAGAAACTGCTGGGTGAGACGCAAAACCTCTGAAATTATACCAAACAATGATATTATTTTTCTCCACAGAGCTGCAAGGAATGCAACACAATCAACAGGTAACATTTTGTTGGTCATCATGAGTCCATCTATCATGACTTACTGTATTTTGCCAAAGTGTGAAAACCACTTGGACTTTTTCCACATTATAGTTTCAAAATTCAATGTTTTTTATTGTTATTTGGGGACAAATTAACAAAATGTAGAGTATAATTGTGAACTGGAAGAAAAAAAAAGTCATGCTGTTGAAACCTTTTTACAATTAAAAATGATAAAAAAATCGATTTATGTACAGCTGTAAGTGATACAGAATATAATGATGGGCAGCAATTTTCAGGTTTTACCAGAGATTCTCAGTTGGATTTACATCTAGACTTTGACTGGGCCATTCTCAAACAAGCATCTAAACTATTAACCCCTTTCAACCCATAACGGATATATATTAAGATTTGTGAATAAAACGTGAAAGACATAAAAAATGTTCCAGGGGTGTGAATATTTGTGCAAAACTTTGCAAGAAATGTTTGTCATCCAGGATTTTGTACAAATCATAAATCCAGACCTGGGATGCTGAAATTAATCATGATTAATCTATTATTGAAATAATCATCAACTAATTTTGTGATCAATTAATCGTTGGCTGAAGTACACAGAGACCAAAATTGGCCATTTGTTGAAAGAACAACTCAGTTTTGCACTCGGTGCTGTTTCACAGATTTATTCTAACAGTAGAATAGATGAGCTCAGTTTGAGGAATGTACAGTACAACACATTATTACAGTGTGTTTAATTGAATTATCCATGGCTTCTCTACAAATCCATGCGTTCCTTTTTCACTCTGCTCTATCTGCCCTCAGTGTCTCCTATTAACGCCCAAATCTAACAGTCACAGAGTCGAAGCTGAAGCTATGAAACGTCTGCAGTCATTGGTCGCTCTGAAGCATTACCACCATCCCAAAGTAACCAGTGGAAGGGTCTAAAACCAGTTAGGTGTTCGACTCGGTTACAATGTCAGAGAGGACAGAAGAAGAGAAAAAAACTGAAGTAATGACCATGTATTAAAGAGAGCAAGGCTTCATGTGTTACGTCAGATACTAATATACTGGCACAATGAAAAAAAGGATTAAATTAGGCTCTGTGTGTGTATGTGTGTGTTTGTGTGTGTGTGGGTGTGGGTGGGTGGGTGTGTGTGTGCGTGTGTGTGTGTGTGTGTGTGTGTGTGTGTGTGTGTGTGTGTGTGTGTGTGTGTGTGGAGGAGGGGAGGTGGAGGACAATGTGTGAGGCAGCAGATAGCTGAAGGGGCAACGCTGATCCTTTATTTCTATTATAAACTCAATATGGTAATTACAGCCATGATAAGTGGCGTAGTCTTACTTCAGCATACTTGAACTTTCATTTTACTCTCCGTCCCTAATTATCTACACACACAGAGTAGAAAGAGATCTAACTTTAAAGAATGCTATCGTCTCAAAAAAGGAGAGAGGAAGTTTTCTATGCAGCTTAAAAAGGTCAAACTGGGAAGTTTATACGACTGCAGGGAATAATGAAAACATTGACATTATTTTCTACTGCTGCACCAACCTGAAGGTTTTGTGGATTTTATAGAACACATTAGAAATAAAGTTGGTTTCAATTAGTCATGAAACCTTGAAATGGAGGAAAAAGACTTTAGCAATTAGACAGAGTAACTAATTACTTAGTTACTTCAAACAAAATGACAGCAAACTGTTTGAAACAGAAGATCCAATAATCCCAATGGAAGATGATAGACATCAAGCTTTGTTACTATAGCAGAATGTTCCAACAGATTTCAGTCCAGCAATGAACTGATACCAAGTTACAGGCATTAACATTCTAGTTTTTAGAGTAAAAGGGACAGAGCAGGTTGAAGAAAAATAAATCAATCATACCTGAAAGAGAGGACAGTAATCATCTAGCTGTTGGTCTGTTTTCATGGGAGAAAACTGAATCAGGCGAAGAGTTTCTATCGAAAGAGAGCCTGAAACCACCGACTTAAACTCACAGCAGAGAAGGTCTGATGAGTCTGCTATGATGAAGAACTGGAGATAAACTACTTGGCAATAGGAAACCAAGTAGAATATGCTAAAATATTTCTAGCTATTTTTTTAAAAAAAACAAAAAAAACGAGCAGCGCTCGGAGTGATCAAATGCATGTTAGTTCATACAATCAAAACATACAAAATGTGTTCAGCTAAATTAAAACAGATAACTGGACCTCAGCTGTGGGGGAGGGGGGTTCAGGAGCATTGAAGTTAGTACAACGGTACATGGTGTGGAGGTGCAGAATGTATCATATTCTGGTTTTTACATGGTAAAATGAATAGTATGGAATGAATAATAATACAGAATCAGAAGAGTTTGTATATATTGTGTGTTTTCAGGGTTTTCATGACTTTTCCACTTCAATCACAACAAATCCTTCAGTCTCCTATCAGACTCTGGTCTCCAACTACAAGGTCAGTGGATTTATACCCTCAAACCCTGCCAACATATCATTTGATTATATGACAGCTGATGAGAATAAGTGCATGCATTCTGCTGAATTCATTTAGAGAATCATAAAAAGATAAAATAACTCAACATATCCATGGAGTTATTTTTTGAAGCCCAATTATTAACAGGTTTTGCTGCAAAAGTGTAACAAATATTCCTAACAATGGACAACAAGAGGAACTAAGTAGTGCACCATGACACGCTTTAAATAGGAGCTTTATATCTTTCATAAAACAATCTTTTTTAATTGCCTGTAGTGTTAGATTTTCCACTGGCTTTGATGTTCTTACAAACTGCACCCAAAACCACGGTGAACAACACTGATGCAACCACACACACACATGTTCGCACACGCACACACGCACCCACACACACACACAAATTTGGCTTTCTTGCCAATTTCCTCCTGAGTTTCCCAAACACATTAATTCTAAATAGCTAAATAATTGTTGCAGATTGTTTTCTTTTGCTCTCAGTTTATAGGCTTAGCATGTTTCCATATTTCTAGATAAACTTAAACAGGATGTGTTTAGTTATCCACAAGTTTGCACTGCAGTATTCCTAATCGGGACATTTGGAGCCGACTCTGATAATTATGACAATAGGTCAGAATGAACGACCATTAAAAATGAATCTCTGTTGTATTTGTTTAATGAGAGACACATGTCCAATAGGCATGTTCAAATGTGATCATGACTATCAGCACTTTACCATGAGTTCTTATAACTCTGTAATTCTAATATTCTGGTACTGTTTTCTAAAATCCTCTCAATACAAGCAAGTGAGTGGAAGAACAATGATTTTATGTCCTGTGGTCATTTCTCTTACTATTTCCCTTCTTTTAAGGGCTAATATTAGCACTTGAAGTTCATTCAATTTGTTTGTTAAAAATCTCATTCTACCCATTCAGAATAATGAAAGGAATTATTTAAATTTCCTCCTTCTCTGTGCTCCTGCTCTACATTTAAGACACCTCCTTTTCAGCTTATCTGAGAGTTCAAGGTTTAGAGGTATTTGAAATTTTGTGATATTAAATGTGGTTCACATGGCACAATCTTAGAATTGTTCGCCGATTTTCAAAACCTGAGAGACCACACACAAGCCGACAAAAAAATCCTAAGTATAACGGGTTTGATCGGTTTCTGTGTGTGTCCAGCCACACGGCAGGAGCAGCATACACCCCACACCAACCGATTTCACTCAGGAACATTCAGATTCCAGCAAAATTTACATAACTCTTCACTGAAGAAGAGTTAGTCCCTGAAACAGCGAAGGCAGTGAATCCACAACTGAAGAAACAGCCATTAAATGACCAGGAGAAAACAGTACAATGTCTCACCTTGCCTGAACCAGACAACATCCAGGGGGATAATTTACCTGAGGTCTCCAACAATCAAAGTTGCTTTGAAGCTTCTTCTGAAATGCTGAATGATCAAGAGGAAAAAACTATGAAGTGTAGTGAAGCAGAACGGGATTCTACAACCAAAGAGAAGCCTAACCAGGAAGGGGAAGAATTACAATCTGAAAAATCTGGAAGTAAGAAGTTATAAACGAAAAATCTCTCTGAGCCTGAAACAGTCAACAATGTACAGCTTCCTGGACACGTAGATGAAATAAAAACGTCTCCCCTCAAGTATCAGAAACACAAGAAGTTATAATTATGAAGGCTCTGTAATCAAAATTGTCCTTCAAAAAAGAATTTAGTTGAAATTAAAGCAGCAGATTGAAATTTTTATCATCCAGTTTTTGGTATAAAGAGAGAATAGAGGAAAAATAATAAATGCAAATGGAAATTATTGAGCTCATTTTAATTTATCACGCTATTAATTAATTATTTGATTTATTGCCACAGACCTAATTATGAATGTCTTCTTATTGTTTTGTTTTCCTAGAGATGCACTAATATGAATTTATGTCTCATTTCCAACATGTCAGCTGATTCTTATTTCCATTTTGATTACGACAGTAAGAAGTTTTTTCTGCACTGGAAATAATTTATTCCAGCATAATAATTAAATATTTATATTTGGAGCAGAGGTGACATCACACAAAGTTTTGAATCTTATTGTTGACTTTCTGTTTCCTGTTATGGGTGGAGAACAAATCGAACTGAAGCCTGTGTTGGTTTTCTGTCACTTACTGGCCGTTTCAAGATGGCAGTGTCAACAATGAGAAAAGAGTTTCTTTTTTTTTTAGATAAAATACAAAATAATTTGATTTGACAACGTGTTGTAGAAAATGCTGTTTCCTTTCTCCTCAGGTGGATCAAAACTGAAAAAATATCTTAAAAATTAGCTGATTTTTGACTCCAGTTAACATCTAGTATTGAATGCTTCAGCTTTTTCTGTGAATTAGTGACTTTGTGTTTGCTGATATGGAGTGGAGCCTCAGGTTCATCCAGTTTAGAATATGAAGCTGCCTTTGGTTGCTGTGGTTACAGTGTAATTATTCCAGTTTTGTGTCTTTTCTTGAGTGTCTTTTTTATGATGTAAAATATTCCCATCACTTTCCTCCAATAATCTTCAAAGATTCTGCAGCTAGATTACATGAAAAGTTCTCCTCTAATGCTCTAGATTTTAATGTTTATGTGTTTAATATTCATGTTTTCGGTCTCTATAATAAAGCTGACATTGAGATATGCTCGCAGGTGAACAGGTGTATGTTTACCTTCCTATTTAAGCTGAAGCTGCTGCTGTTTTGGCCCAGATCCCAGCTGCTGGCCGGCCTTCCAACAGCGCAGGTCAAACTGTGTTTTTTCTTCTAATCAGATAGAAAAGGTTAAATGAGAACATGGCTTCCAGAGCCGCCGGGTTCAAGCAGAACACCAAGGACAAGTCCTCTTTTTCTGCTTCCACACGTCAGTCGCCAGCACCACACAAAAAATTATTTCTACATCATCACTTAGCAACAACTGCTACATAAAAAAAAAAAAAAAAAGTGGGAGTAGCAACCAGAGGAATAACAATGGCCTTACAGAAAAATGGTAGTTTGGGATTAAACCACTGGAGGCATTTCTTAAATTAGAAATTAGAAGAGCAGCCAGGGATTTAATCTAGGGATTATGAACTATTAACAATTTATATTTAGAGTAAAAAGCTGAATATTTACTGAATCCAAATGATCTCATTTTATGTTCTGGGAAAAAAAATTCCTTCCCAACTAAGATCTCATTCAAAATGTTTTGATCCATTTCTTTTTTAGGAACAGAAAAGGAAGAGGCATCAAGAAAAAACATGTGCTGATTTCAGCACTTCAGATGTATGTAATCCTCCAACTCTTCAAACAAAGTTGTATGTGTTATTTATTTAGCTTTTGGTTGTTGTACATTCATGAACTTTGACATTTGTATCAGCTTTGCTTGATTTGACCTCAGTTTGACTTACTGGATTTCTACTCTGGGGCAGATTGTTTTGTCACCCTCCAAAGTTTCACCCTTTTTCAGAAATTTTATTTGATCACAGGCTTATTTTGTTTTATGGCATGTCTGCATTTTGATATGACACTGAGAGATTAAATGATTTAACCACAGTTCACACAAACACAGATCTGGTAGATGATAATGAGGAGGTCTGTCACAATAATCAATAAATCAATTAATAACACGATAAATTCAAATGAGCTCAATCATTTCCATTTGCATGATTTATTATTTTTTCTTTTCTCTTTTTCTACCATAAACTGGATGATAAAAGTCTTCATTTTGGTGTTTTGGACTCAACTAGCACAATTTGGTTTACAGAGAGTTAACAATTAATTTGGTTTGTTCTTTTGTTCATTTATTTGGGATCTTTAAAAGGTCTCCCATTCACAGTGTTAAATAGAATGTGATCTTGCATTATTATGCCATGACCATCATATAAGTGCAAAATGCTCTCAAAACAGCAATACTATCGTTTATCACAATAACTTCTGGGACAATTTATCGTCCAGCTAAATTAGTTATCATGAGTCCTGACTTCACAGATTAAGAACATTTTTTCTTAAATGAATCTAAAATCTTTGAAATGTCATTAGAGAAATCTTAAATCTGAAGATGTGGTCTGAAGTGAGACCCCTCAAGGCTCCCACAGCGTCGGCCCATCTGGTCCGGCCTCCGCCCCAACCAGCTTCCTGTTCCTGCGGGTGTCACACATTTCATTTCTGTCCAAATCTGCGGATCATCTCCAGAAGAATAATTAGCGAGTAACAAGTCTCTCACATGGCTTCGTAACAAGCTTCATGCTCTGATAATGAGCTTGAACAGATCAACGGTAAACAGCTGCCGTCAGCCACACACAACCTGCCGGAAGCTTTGAGCCGAGCAAAAGATAAAACCGGCCTGAGCCAGCACAATCCACAGGACTGTTTGGTCTCCATGGAAAATGTTTAAGACTTGCTTTTGAGAAATCAGAAATGAATGCAGAGCAGAAAGAAGCAGCTTGAATTCACAATGTCTGCTGCTTGGAATAAGAATAACAAGTCAGTTAGCAGGTCGGATTCTTTTCATAACCTGTGAAAAACATTGTTTTCCTATTCAGCAGCATTATGAAGTTCTGCCCCTCCCCTACCTGCTGCTAAGCTCAGCTACTGAGCTGGCAGAAAAAGACTGCTATCCATTCAGGTGATCAGTGTTTTCACCTCATGGATTAAAATATGAAGAAACAACTTTGGACATATTTGGTGTCCAAACTCATTAAAATTAGAGATATTTAGAAAACTGCACTCTAACCTAGAACTGGGTAATAAATTGATTTTATCAATTAATCACATTTGGTTTTTGAGGGTTTAATTTTTGGAATATCTGGATTTTTAGAAATGAATGAGGAATGTTGAGCATCTTATCTATAAAGTTTATAAATAAGGAAAAACTTTTCCACATATCAAATTATTATCAGTGGCTGACTATGAAACGATAAAGCAAATGAATATGTGGAGTTTGAAAAAAGAACCTCATGTCAGATTGAGATGACTATCAAATCTTTTCCCTCATTAAACCACCTTTTTATTGTGACTTTAAGATGTTGTTCTGGTAAAACTGCGTCTTTTGGTAGTAGGAATCCTCCATCACACAACTCACAGAAGGGATGATTGAAATTAAAGCTGCTTTTTGAATATATTTTCTGTCACTTGGAATTTATTTTATTTTATTTCGGAAAAGAAAGTGGGAGATAAAAAAAATATTTGAAATCAGAACTGGAATGAAAAACACTAAGTTAATCTACCCTGATGGAGCCTCAGTATGAATAAATGAGCCTTCTCTGTTTTTAAATAAGTGCAGTTTGGTGATATTTTCCATCTTTTTGTGTTAAGTCTGAATTGTTCTACAACATTGTCACACCATAAAACTGTGGTCCTTCCCTTTGGGGCATAATACACTGAGAATGTAATATTAGAAAAATGCCTAGAGTGCCAAATCCTCCTTTTACCTCCAACATTCATGTAGAACATGCAGCAGCCATTTGAAGAGGACGCATCGTTGTGTGATGTTTACGATGAAATCGCCCCGCAGGGTGTGTGTGGTCAGTGTAGCAGGAGCTGAGCTAACTAGGCAGAAAACAGAGATGGATGACATGCAGGTTTAAACCGCCGTGTGTGAATGAATACCTCAGTGTTTATGAGCCGCCTGCTGCAGCTCCTGTCACATCCTGAACTGCTCACTGATTCAGCAGAGTTTCTAACTAACCAGCAGGGAAGCGAAACTGCGATTTCTGATGCGGAGCAGAGCGTTTTGTAAAGCGAGGAGCCTCAACAGAAGTTCATCTGTTGGCTTAGAAAAAGATTTTCCTTCAAACTACAACATTCATGTGTTTCCTCAGAGGGATAAAGAACAGTGCGTTCATCTCCCATAGCAACAAGTGCTGGTTGTCAGGTAAAACCATCCATGATCCCGAAACAAAATGAAATAAAAATAGGAGCGCAAAACCTTGTAGGTCTATTTTTCAACTTACATTTGTTCCTATTTTACCTAATATCAATAACATTAAAGTAACTGGTGTGTGGATCCCAAAGATCAAAAACAAGATTGGATCATTTTGGCTGATTATAAAAACAAAAAGGCAAACAAATGGGAAAAGCATTATTATTATTATTATTAATTATTTATTATTATTATTATTATTATTATTATTATTATTATTATTATTATTATTATTATTATTATGCAGCTAGTTCACAACGCTGAGGGATGTTCTGATCCAATCAAAGGGATCAGTTCTTTAAATGATCGATATCTATGATTAACTTCCAACAGCTGTTGTTATTTTATCTCTGATTTAATGTTGACCTACCTGAGCCATGAACCCACGATTTGATATTATTTTGAGGATCTAATGAATCTGATTTATTCCTAACAATCAAGTCATTTAAATTAAAATCACAGCGTTGGTGTTGTTGTCATGCGACCTGCGCTGTGCTCAAATTTTCCCAGCTGTCCATCTAAAGCTGAGCAGAGTGAAGCTGACATTTTTATAAAGTCAGCTTTATAAAAAGCTGACATTTTACATTTTACAAATGTAAAATGTAAACTTTGCTGGGGTTTTCCTGGTGGGAGGAACTGCAGCTGCCCACCAACAGCCCAAAATGGGTTGAAAATGTTAAAAGTTGACAGGAAATTTAAAATATGAATAATTATGTGTTATTGGAAGATATTATTGACAGCACTTAGACACCAGTTGTAGTCTTAAAAAGTGGTGCAGTTTTATGATTTGCTGGTTGTGACTGATCCTCGGGGGGGAAACCAGCCAGTTTACCAAGCAGAACAAGTTTAATCTGCAAGCTCCACACCAGTGTTGTCAGTAACGCGTTACTTTGTAACGCGTTACTGACGTCGGAGCACTTTTTTCAGTAACGAGTAATCTAACGCGTTGCTATTTCAAATCCAGTAAACAGATTAAAGTTACTTTTCAAAATAATTTTTGCGTTACTACCTTCTTTTGTTATTTAATTGTATTTCCTCCACGCGTCTTGTCGAGTGACTGACGTCTCTATGCGACATTATCAGCAGCGACAGAAATGTAAACAATGGAGGGAGATGCGCATTTTGCTCGTGGAAAAACAGGAACTATTTTGAGTTTCTGTCGCCAAGTCCGATTATTATAAGGGGCTGTGGGCTTTTTTTTTTCT